>JBBBDQ010001038.1:2547500-2758676 GCA_037127315.1 Ascarosepion bandense
TTATTCCGATCACTGGTGTATATCATTTTCATTCCATGTGTGATGCCACTTCTGGTAGCCGGGTAGTTATCTCCCATTAATTAAATTCGAAGTTATTTATTCACCACTGCTGTAGTCTGGTATTAAACTTACTGTTTGAGTGAAATCACAAAACTAACCAAGTGGATAATGAAATGTCTTTATAATACTAACAATATGTATTAGTTTATATTTTGTCTCATGTGTAGGGTTTGACATAAGGTCATTTTTCTAGCGGGTTAGTTAGTGTCAAAAGTTGATGATGTGACGCAGGTAAAACCAAGAGTCTCAAGGCACGCATATATTTCTTAGAACTTTCTTTTGTATTCTTATTTCTTTTTACTTAACCTTGAGCCATGCAAGGCTAAGCTTCAAACATTATCATTATTGAAACTCTTTGAAAATATGTTGTCGTAAACCTAAACGTGTGTCAATTTGTTGTGGCTGACTTTTCTATTGCCCTTTTTCTTTTTCTTTTTCTTTTATTAACACCACAAGATTGTTTTATGCAAATGATTTCAGTTTTAGGTGCCGCTTTGGACTTTTCGTCGGTTTACTAAAGCTGGCTGTATTGTCCTTATTCTTACCTTCTTAACACAAATCCAAAACACGTCTGATCAACTACCAGACAAGAGAGGTGCACTTATACATTTCTATTCAGTCCTTTCATAGTCAAACCTGACTTTTCCATTGCATTACCAACGCGTCTATTGCCCTATTCGACCGTAATCAATTAAAAGTCAACAATATTCTTATCTGAATTTCTGGAGACAGATCAACGCTATAAGCAAGAAATGCATAGTTCTGAATAATTCATTCCCTCGAAGAAACGATGGACGTGACGCTTTTAGAAATGAGATGACGATACATAGATAAGTTTTAAGTTTCGTTCAAGATTCACGTAAAGTTACCCGATAAGAAGTACAGCAACCAAAGTTAAAGAAAAGACAAGCAAAGGAAACGTTGGACAAAAATGAGAAAACTGGGCCGAAAGTACTCGGGAAAAAAGTTTTTATATTTAATTTTTTATAAAAATTTAATGATTAAATTAACTCGTTGAAAGTTCCACAATTACAAAATTCACGTGAAAAATGCTTATTTAAATATTTTAGCTTAAAATATTGCAATAATAATCAAGAATATAAATGCATATTATTATTTGCAGAAGAGATTACAAATAAAAAGATCTAAATTAACAAGGCTTTCCATTTCACTGAAGCAGACAAATGCATGGGAACGTTATCGCCTTCTCTGTTATCCCATTTTCTTTCCTTTCCTTAACATCAACAACAGCTTTGATATGTTTATCCTACGTCAATGCCGCAATCAAGCAGGAATGGTCCATTGTTTATCTGGGGTAAGGCGTAAGGTGTGTGCTATCGATGGAATAAAAAAAAACGGGCATAGTTATAAAAAAAAGAGGAAAGGTAAAAAAGAGGGTTCAAAAAGAGAACGGGGGGGGAAATAACGAGAAAAAAATAAAAAGGAAAAAGAAAAAGGAAAAAGAGCAATAAAAAGAGAAGAAAGAAGAAAAGTATAGGAAGAAAAAGAAAAGAAGGCAGAAAAAGAAGTAGATGAAAAAGAAGAGGGAGAAAAAGGAAGAAGAGAAAGAAAGAAGACAGAAGACGAAACAAAAAGAAAGAAAGAGGAAGAGGAAGAAAAAGAAAAGAAAAAACAGAAAAAAGAAAAAGAAAAATGAGAGTAAAAAAAATGAAGAAAAAGAAGAGAAAGAAAAAATGAAGAAAAAGAAAGAAAAAAGAAAAAGAGGAAGAAAAGGGAAAAGTAAGAGGAAGAAAAATAAAAGGAAGAAAATTAAAAAAAAGAAGAGGATAAAAGTGGAAGAAAAAGGAAAGAGAAGAAAAAGAAGGAAGCAAAAGAAAAAGAGCAGGAAAAGGAAAAAAATAAGAGGAAAAATGAGAAACTGAAGAGGAAGTAAAAAGAAAAAGACGAAGAAAAATATATGTCGAAAATTAGAAAGTGATAAAAAAGAAAGAAAAAGATAAAGAGGAAGAAAAATAACAGGAAGAAAAATAAATAAAAGAAGCAAAAAAGAAGATAAGTAAGAACAACAAAAGAAAGAAGAGTAAGAAAAATCAAAGAAAGAAAAATGAGATGTTTTTTTAATTCATGATGATGAAAAACATATCACCCAGCTAAGACGAAATAAAGGCTGAATTGTACAAAACTGCCTCAAGATTTAAATCATCATTTTATGATTTTTAAATTTATTAATTAGTTTAGCGTAAGGGTGTACAAATAAATCTCACAGTGAGTGGGTTCAAGATATCTCGATATTTCATGCCAACATTCACTGGTCGATATTTCAACGTCAATTTCCACCATCCATAGGGAGTAACGAAAAAGATCATCTGTTGCCTGCAATACCGTGCAAAAATCATACGGCAACCTAAACTCTTACCAACAAAAAAAAATTATCAAACGTACCCTTCAAAATAACCACTACTTTGCAAACGTAAAATCAGATTCTAGGCGGTAGAAACAGAAAAGTCACTTTTCCTTTTTATTTATTTTTTTTCAATTGGAGTAGATAGACTGAACTATCGCCCGGTTCACACTCCACCCACGTCTATTGAACAGGTGTAGAGTTTCATCCCTTTTTCCCTGTTTAGGATGTGGTTTCCGGCTTTCTCTTTCCCAATCTTTTCACTTTTCCTTTTTGTTTTTTGTTTTTTTGTTTGTTTGTTTTTTGTTCAATTGGAGTAGATAGACTGAACTATCGCCCGGTTCACACTCCACCCACGTCTATTGAACAGGTTAAGAGGCTCATCCCTTGTTCCCTGTTTAGGATGTGGTTTTCGGCTTTCTCTTTCCCAATCTTTTCACTTTTCCTTTTTGTTGTTTTTTTTTTTCAATTTGAGTAGATAGACTGAACTATCGCCCGGTTCACACTCCACCCACGTCTATTGAACAGGTGTAGAGGCTCATCCCTTGTTCCCTGTTTAGGATGTGGTTTCCAGCTTTCTCTTTTCCAATCTTTTCACTCTTACGTAGCCCCCTGCACACCAGTGGCCTTACCGCCTTGCCCGGGGTGATATGATTAAAAAAAACAAAAAAACTTAGAAATCCGTTTCGAGTTCAGACTAACTCATGATAACATGTGGCAAAGAATATTACAAATAAATTAGCCGCCTCTAGACTAACACTGTATAAACATTAAATAATTGTATTCAGGGTTGATAAAATATGACATGTCTGATTACGTTTAAAGAGGAATGTCACTATCTGCCCCTGCAGAATTAAGTTGAAATTCTAAAAGAACTCTGGAAAGTCACACGTCTGAAAGAATAATCTAAGATGTGTCCACAAAGTATAGAAATAAGTACGAAATGTGAATCATTAATAAAGAGAAAAATGAAAGAGGAGTAGTAGAAAAAATAAGGCAACCACAGTCAAGGAGACACAAACAGTATCAATCTCATCAGCATTCAGGTTAGGTTGAGGGCATTAACTACTACAACTGCCGAGAGGATGGTGACGTTTTGTTTTGAGGGAAGGCATAATCTGTAATGTGATCGATCCCGACTTGGCAACTCAGATACAGTCACTTTCTCACCGGCGCAATGTGGCTTCATTGTGTCTCTTCTATAAATATTTTCACGGTTTCTGCTCCGATGAACTTAGCTCACTGGTGCCCCCTATGCATGAATTTACTCGAGCACAAGATTAGCAACTAGGTCCCACCCTTTTACTATTAAACCACTAAAATGTAAACGCAAATTCTACTCCATCAGCTTCTTTGCTCGCACTTCTCGCTCATGGAATTCTCTTCCTTTTATTTGCTTCCCCGACAGCTACAATCTCCAAGAATTTAAATGTAAAGTCAATAGTCATCTTCTATCTCACTGACCTGCATCCTCCACACTCATGCTTCTTTCTCCGTCCAGTATTCTCATCCTTCTCTTATCCACTTCCTGGCACCCCTATAACTTATCACTCCTTCTCATAACTTTCCGCCTATGTAACCCCCTGCAAAACAGTGGCAGTAAAATGCCTTGCTTGGGGCGATATGTTTATGAAAAAAAGGTACAGCAGGGTTGACCTAAGTCAGTCAGTTAAGTGGTTAACTGTTTGCCAACCAAGGCTCAGTCAGTTAAGTGCCATACGTAATACATGCTTTGGGTGATCATGTCTCGAAAGAGACATGACTGACTGGGCAGAAGATTATCCCGCAGTAGGTTGCCATTGCTTTCTGCGGTAGACTGGTTGCCAGCCAAGGCTATAGAACCCAATTTGTCCTGTTATTTAATCCATAACTGAAAGGAAGAGACGGATTAATACCTTTCCCAAGGGTATTTGCGCGTAAATGAATGCAAGGAATTCAACTGGAATACGAACTCGGCATCCCGGTGTCGCTTTTCGAGCTAATATCCACTGCACCACAATGCACATCTAACGCACAACCTAGACTACAGAACCCAATTATGTGCCGCTATCCAATACTTTTACCCAACTCAGTCAGTCAAATGCCACGTGATACACGCTTGAACGATCATGTCTCTTTTGATCTATGACTGACTAAGCAGAAGATTTTCCCGCAGTAGGTTGTTATTTCTTTCTTTTCACTTGATACCTTCCTCAAAGCTGGGAAGGATTTCTTCTTTGGGCAGCGGTTAGGAAACAGTCTTTGGTCATCTATCACTTTGAGAATGTGTCCATATACCGTTGCATAGAACATTAATACAAAGTAGAAAGAGAGTTGGTTCGAGAAGCGCGTCTTGGAAACGCCTAAATTGATCCTTCTTGGAATTCTTTCTTCTGGAGAATGACTTGATAACTGAGAAAAGTCTTCCACTGAATCTATAACTGGAGAGATTATCAAAGGAATTCGAAGTATCTAATGCGATCGTTCTTGTGATGTATTTATTGTTTAATGCCTCATTGATTTATAAGCAGTGGACAGAGCTGATCGAAATCCGTATTGTTTGTCGCTAATGAAGTTGTTTCTATTGAGGTGATCAATAGCTACTTTATTGCTTATAGCCTCCAAGAGTTTGTAGATGACACTAAGAATGTTAAGCTGATGGGCCAATAGTGAGAACGGAAGAGCACTCGCTCGCATTTTTGAAAACAATGTATAAACTTCCACAGAGCTTCTTTTAGGCAGCGGTTAACCAGTTTAACTAATATTATGGATAACTCAAGGGTAATATTTTTAAGGGCAACCACTTTTTATTTAATAATTAAACTTATTTTTGTATTTTTGCTGATATTTTTGTAGATTTCAATACTTCAAACTTACAAAAACCAGAATGAACAATAAATAAATATTTTAAAATGTTCTTGAGAAATTTGATTAACGTACCGACTCAGGAAACTCAGTTCATTGGTAATTAACAATTTCCTTTTGGTCTTTATTCATACTTTTTTTTTTTTGCAGATATATTTTATTTGTTTATATTCGAATTTTTATACACAATATATACATATATATATGTGTGTGTGTGTGTGATACATTAAAAAAGAGGTATAAAACTTTAATAATAAAATGTCAACTGTATGTCAGACTACCGTGGATTGGTCCAGCTGGTCAAACATACGACGATACAATTTCTATCACCATTAAGCGGTGTTTCGATGCCGTTATGGTCCAAAACATTTTACAACTAGAAGGGCTTTCCCTCCTTGCCGTAAAGATGTTTTGCCTGCTCATCAAAGCAATTTCGTTGTATATAAATATAATAATTGATGAGAAGTCGACTATGTGGGCAAAACCATCTAGAGGCTGGAAGTTAGAATCCCAGGCCAGATGCGATGACATCCGGGTGTTCGCAGACACATGGCTCTACAATTCGCGAGCATTTATTAAATTCTACTGCTTGCAGGACAAGTTAATCTCCTAAATTCTTCTCTGTATTGAACAGAGCAGGGAACAGATTCCATTTGGATATATTGGAGTTTGTTATTATTAACATGCAGAGACCTACCCTGTGCATGGTGATTTTCTAAGCGCAGCTTAGATGTGTCACAAGGCCGAAAGCATGGGAGACCCAGTGAGGATCGAACTCACTACTCAATTGTAATGATTCTAAAAAGACATGCTTGCTAACCATTACACCAACCTGCCCAGTGCATGCAACCAGAATTAAAACACAAATTAGCTCTCTTCGGAGAAGCCATTACCTAACGGGAAATTTTTTTACCCACTTCCCTTATCCTTACATTTTAACTTTTGTCGCTAATAATCGTTTTTTCTTATAGGCAACTCAGTCGACTTTTGTTCTGAAGAAGGTTAGGTCAAAAGGCGCCTAGCAAATTTGAAACGTTGTGGTATTTCCGTATTTTTTTTTTTTTTTAATCATCTCACCCCAAGCAAGGCATTCCACTGCCACTATTGCGCATGGGGCTACATAGGGGAAGGTAAAGAGAAGGAGTGGATAGACATAGGGAATGTCAGGAGAAAGGTGACAGATGAGTAAGGATAGCGAGGATGAGTGTCGGGCAGATGTGAAGAGTGTTTGATAGAATGGGAGCAGGTTAGTGTGTTAGGAGGTGTCTATTGACCTTACATTTAAACTCCTGGAGATTGTAGCCGTCGGGGAAGCAATCGTTTGGAAGAGAATTCCACAGTCGGGAAGTGCGAGGAAAGAAACTGTTGGAGTAGAAGTTACGGCGGCATTTTATCGATTTCACTGTAAAAGGGTGGGATCTAGTTGCTAATCTAGTATCTCGTGCAAATTCGTATTTAGGGGGCACCAGTGATCTAAGTTCATCGGAGCAGAAGCCGTGAAAGTATTTATAGAAGAGACACAGCGAAGCCACGTCTCGCCGGTGGGAGAGAGACTGCAGGCGGTCTGCCAAGTCGGTATCTATCACATTACAGACCCTCCTCTGAACCTTATCGAGAAGCCCGAGGAGAACAGCAGGGGCACCCGACCAGATATGGCAGCAGTATTCAATGCACGGGCGGATGGTAGATTTGTAAATGTGCAGGATAGATTTAGACGGAAAAAACTTCCGGGCCCTACACAGAGAACCGACTTTCATAGCAGCGGATTTAGCAATGGATTCAATATAGTCATTCCATTTGAGGTCCGCTGAAAGTGTGAGACCAAGGAGGCGTAGTGTTTTACTCTCTGGGAGGCAAGCCTGGTCCATGCTAATGGGAGGTAGGTGAGATTGTCGATGATGGTTAATTGACAGTAGCTTCGTTTTAGAAGCATTAAAATTTACTAGCCATTTCTTACCCCAGTCCAATATGGATTGGAGGTCTTTTTCAAGATGTATGCCGTTTTAATAATAAAATTTGAACTATCTTTTTTTTTAAAATGTATTATATCTTGGTGTGGTAATGGCAACTTGTATATATATATATATATATATATATATATACTCTAGAAAATTTTTTACATATTCTACAATTTCATGGGTAATACATATTTTGGGTCTGACGAGATTTTTGGTCTGACGAGCTGTAGGTTTGGTTGCGAAATTTTGTATTCCTCCTAAAATTGTAGAATATCTAAAACATTTTCTAGATTATATTACTCTGTTGAATTAAATAAATAAATTTAACATTGAGTTCTATCGGAATTTACCTGACTTAAATACCAAATATTCTACGCTCGACTTTTTAAACGAACGTTACCATAATTTATGGCGTTCAGAATTTTTTACAAGAAATCAATGAATTCCAAGCCTGCCTGAAAAACAGTAAATTTTTCTTTATGTACATACATAAATACATAGTAATTCTAGTTTGTCTGTGTGAAATTCAGATTATAATTGTGTGTGTGTGTGTGTGTGTGCCTGTGTGTATGTGTGTGCCTGTGTGTGTGTGCCTCTGTGTGTGTGTGTGTGTGTGTGTGTGTGTGTGTGTGTGTGTGTGTGTGTGTGTGTGGTGAGTAGACACTATGTTCGATGATTTGTCGCATGTAGATTTGGAATGTTTTTACGTCCACGCCATTTGACTTATGTTTATAATTGGTAGTATACTTTTTAATCTCTCAAAGAACTTTCGACGTAAATAAGTATGTTTCTTTTGTATTAGGGTACGACTTGCAAAATCAAAGTTATGGTCAGTTTTGTTCCTGTGTGTTACGCAGTCCTTCACTGCAAAGCCTACCCAAGTGCTGACTGCAGATGTGACTACCTACCAGTTGTATGCAAACTAAGGACAATACTACGGATATTAAAGAAACCTAACACAGCCCTAAGACCGCACTACAATAAACTCGGGAATGACCCGAAACTGCAGGAAATGTACACGGACAGCGTGAAAAATACGAAGGACAAATTGGAAACGGAAGCTATAGCTATAGGGACATCAGCAAACGACATCATCCAAAAGGAACAAGCTCGTCGGAAGAAAAACTAGTGAATCACTGAAGGGATTCTTGGCATAATGCAAAAGAGACAGAAAACGATGCAAAGATATGGAACGGAATACAGGAAACTACACAATGAACTAAGGTGTAAACGCAGACAGGCAAAAGAAAAATGGCTCAATGACAAATGCGCCGAAGCAGAGAGACTGAGCCCGACAGATAATAGTTATATGCATAAAAAGGCGTTAAGAGGATGCAAAGGAGAAGAAAACTCAGACTTAACATCAGGAAGATACACCTAAATTTCTTGGGACAGGTAATTAGTAAAGTGGAACTTGAGAATTTAATAATCATAGGACGGATAGAACGAAAGAGAGACAAAGGAAAGCAGCGCGATACATATTTGATACATCTGAGCAATTAAATGGCGGAGCGGGGTTTGGAAGAGATACCAAGAGGAAAAAAATATTGAGAGCGACAAGAGACAGAGTCAAGTAGAAGTCCATGATCGCTTACGTCCTGAAGCGACGCAGAACAGAAAGAAGTATTATGAGCGAGTTTAAATAGTTCTCCAAACGTAAATAATTTTCATGTTCGAAGATACGGACTTTTAGATTTCAAGCTGTCTCGCCAATATAAATGATTTTACATTGAAAAAATTATAGACAAGATAAGTACAGGCGACTGAATCCGTGTTGGATTTATTTTTCTTCCTACTTATATTTCTGATTCTTGAACGTGTCGGTAAAGATCCTAGTATTACAGATAACTAATTTATTTAGTTATTTCGGAGAAAGTGTTATAGAATAGGATAATGAATTTGATGTTGTTGACGCTATGGGTGTTATCATTGGTATGAAGTTTTGGGGGGGGATTTTGGATGATCGCATCTAGCTTTAAGGACGAAATGAACCTCACCATATCATTCTGTTAAATTTCAATGCATATTTGACCCCGATTTATGTATATATAAACGGGAGAAAAAAAAGAGTCGACAATAAGATCAACACTGTATCGAAATTGGCTGATTGGGCTGAAGATCGCATTCAAACGTGAAACTGCTGCTCCCGATTCCTACACTGTCTATAGCTATACCACATCACCCGAGCCTACTCGACTTTATTCCTCATCATAGTCTTCTTCTAGGGTGATAAACTGATTCCAACACTTCTCTAACAATTCGATGCATTTTTTGCAAAACCATTTCTTTTTTGGGCCTCAAAATACGCCTCAGTTTCCGATATCACTTCTTTACAGGAGTTACAGGAGTCAATTCTCCTTCCCTGGAGCAATTTTTGTGGCCTGCAAACAGCCAGTAGTCGCTGGGGGCCAGATTTGAAAAATATGTTGGATGCAGTAGCAATTCGAAATGCCATTCATCTAGTTTTGCCATCGTTGCGATCGATATGTGACACGGTGCGTTGTCTTGGTGAAAGATCATATTGTTCGTCTTCTTTCGTGGCAGTTTTTAGGTGATTTCTTCCTACAAAAGCACCGATAATGATATATAATATCCTGTCTCAAGGTAATTGATAAACAAAGTAACTTGCGCGTCCCTAAATAAGGAATCTTAAACCTTGCCTACTGATGCCTACTTGCCTACTTTACGTCTTCGGTCGCTTTGGATGGCTTTCACCTGATGCTGTCCACTCAGTTGTCTGCCGATTTGACAAGTAAAATGGTGAATCCATGTTTTATCTATTGTCACAATCAAAAACTCCTTCTAGTTGCGTTGAAACAGTTGCAAACAACGCTCTGAATCGTCGACGTGTTGTTGTTTTTGATTGACTGTGAGCAAACGCGACACCCACTTTGAACACAGCTTTCCTATTGACAAACGTTCATGCAAAATGGTAAATATACTGCCTTCTGTTATGTTCAACTCGTCTGCTATCTCACGCAACTTCAATTTACAATTAGCCAAAACGAGTTTGTTGATTTTTTTGGTGTTTTCCTGGACAACTGCCAATTTTAGATGATCTGAGCGTTCAGCAACATTTGTGTCTGTACAACCGCGTTTAAAGTCAGTATGCCACCACTTAACCCTTGTTTCTGAATAACGCTTATCAAACCATTGCTTTGCATGAACAGTATTTTCCCATCAGAAAGCAATGCTTTATCGAAACACGAAATTCAGACTTTCCATTGTTTTGAAAATTTGCAACAGTAGCTTCATTTAAATAACTGTCATTTGTAAACTAATAATCTGATTGGGCCCAAATTTTATCAGGTGCCATTTGAAGGTTAGTACTTCATAAAACTCATATTGATTTTTTATTAGTGGCACCATCTATATGTCAGATGCGGGACTTATTGGGTGATGTGTTAAAAGCTCTATATCCGACTCTATGCACGCTTCTCTCTAAATCGATCAATTGAACAATATGTCAAAGAATGTGCGTAGATAGATAGATAGATAGATAGATAGATAGATAGATAGATAGATATGAGAAAACGATTTATAATTTATATATTATGAACAATATTGGAGAAAATGTATAGCAAACTGGAAATGTTTTCTTGGGACACGTTTCATCCTATAGGACTTGATCTGACTAAATTTATTATTTTGGACCGACTGCACAAATGAAGAATACTGGGAATTCTAACCCTTTTTTTAAATCTAATTATTTCATTGAGATTATTTTTCTTTCTGTCTCTTTTGTAATTTGGTATTACACAGTGAGATATTAGAAGATCTGCCTGGAATTTTGAAACGTTGTAAGAACCAGGACTTAAATTTCCTGTAGATGACCTTGCGATCATAAAAAACATAACAAATGCTACTCTGATCAGAGGGAAAAACAGTTCACTACGACTTAAATGTCTAGAAAGTGCTTTGATTGCAAGATCATCCACAGTATATTTGCGTCCTGACTCTTACAACATTTCACCATTCCTGGCACATCTTATATTATTAAAATATGCTTTATCTAATAGCAAAAGAATATATCTGAAATCAGCGAGAGTATCCCAGTGTCCCCCTTTAACGCGCATGTTAAATAATACCAACATAAATTTAATCCGATGAAATTTCTAAAGGACAAAACGCGTCACAATAAACCTTTTTCCACTTTATCTTATATATATAATATATATATATATATATATATATATATATATATATTAAAAAAGGATTAATTCAAAGATGTTGAATGGCCATTTCGATATGAAGATCCCCACGGGGGCGACACATCACCTCAGCAACAGAAAAAACCTTTCAGAAACCCTTTTTTTTCTGTTGCTGAGGTGATGTGTCGTCCCCCGTGGGGATCTTCATATCGAAATGGCCATTCAACATCTTTGAATTAATCCTTTTTTAATATATATTTGCTCTGTAATATTTTATTACATGGAGCTCTCTTCCTGTATCATTTTTTTAATATTAAAATAAATTTTTAATATTAATTAGGATCGGGATTTTTGGAATTTACCTTCCTGCTTTTTTCCCTTGGATTGAAGTATCTGAATTAAAATATATATATATATATATATATATATATATATATATATATATATATATGGGGGAACAGAGTAACATAATGCATACCTTTGAATACAAATCTATCAACAAACAAAAATTAACTTTTTGATATTAGCGGTTATGAATCTCAAAAGCGTGCCGAAAAGATTAGTCAATTTATGTTAAAAATCTCCCCAGTGACCATAAAGAAATAAGACGAACTGTAAAAAAATTAAATTTAAAGTCAAATAACTTCAGCGTTCTTTAAACAGAGATGCGCGCGCTTACACGAATTATTTCTTCGTTTCTCGAATGAAGCAGCAGGCGGTTGCACGTATGTGTGAAGCCTGCTGTCGACTAGCGAGGTAAACACAAAAGCCAAGAAAGTTTCTGCAATAATGGCTGCAGGAGAATGTCTAGAAACCGGAGGTGGTAAGAATTTTACTGAACTGCTTTTTCGCTGTTGATTGTACCCGTGTAGAGCTTTTTTAGGTAGAGTACGACATACATTAAATAAAGTGTTTATTTCTCATAGCCTAGTAATGTGTAAATATTGTCGTAAGAGTTCTAGATTATCAGTTTTCCTACTCTTAAACAAACTGTTGATACTCTGTGCGATAATATTGTTGGCATAACGTAGAGGTTTAAAATTTGGAATTTTAAACTTAGTAAAAAACTATCTTACAGAATAATCTTCAGTACTACTGATATCTGTTTTGTTCTTGTTTTCTAGCATTCTAACATTTTTTCTGGTTCTTAGGAGTTAATATAAAATTGTCCAAAGTTTTATTGTTCCGAGTATTATTAACTAAAATTGTCCTAAGGCTCTCTTGTTAATTATGGGTTAATAACTGCTTTTTAATAGCACTTTAATTCAACAGGTTACATGTAATGAGTCTATTTAATGAGGTGGTAGTATGTCCGATACAGGTAATTGATTTGAGACTGGAAACACACTCTTGTACTGGACATTGAAATTGGTACACTATATATATATATAGTAAACGGTTTGTCACTTATCTAACTGGTGTTATCTTGAGCATCCTGACTCCAGAGTTTCCTACACTATTTTCTAAATAGAAAAAGGATTGACCATGTGCTTAAAGAAAAAGTCGAAACAGGATTTCGCAACTAGATGTTAAATTGGTTTTCTGACCAATGGGAGCAATTGCAAGACTAAAAAGACTTTCGCGATCTAGTGCGAAAAAATCTAAATTTCTATATAAATGGCTTCGATTAGCGTCAGTCAGTCAGAGATAGAAGCAGCAGCGATGACAAGCTTAAATGTAACGGGAGAATCTTCAAGCTGACCCGGACATTCGTCCTCTTTCTCTTTCCTTCTCGTGTGCTGACTCCTTTTACTTCTTCTTCTCCCTCCTACCAAACAAAGGCTAATGCATACATACGTACGTATGCATAAACTCCTTTCAATAAATTACTACTACGAACGTTTCTTCAACTCTTGATACACTTAACTCATTATTCTACTCCTGCAGCTTCTTTTCTCGCACTTCCCGCCTGTGAAACTCGCTCCCATATTCTTGCTTTCCTAACGGCTACAACCTCCAGGAATTTTAATGTAATGTCAATACTCATCTATTAACCACTTGACTCTAGTTCTTTCACCACCCTGTATATTTCTCCATCTTTGCAACTGTCATCACACCTGTATTCCCATCCTTCTCTTGCTCCTTTCTAACTGATTAGACTTCCTCTTCATTCTCTTCTACTTAATCTTTTTACTCTTATGTATCCCCCTGCACATCAGTGGCATTACCGCCTTGCTGGGGGTGATACGATTTTTAAAAAAAACTTGTTTCTCATTGAACATTAAGTGCTACCTATTCTTGTTATCCATTTTTTTTAATAAATTTCTATTTTAACATGAAAAATGTATATTTTTATTCTTCCACTATTCCATACATTCCAACCTGCCGACAACCAACATTCCGATAATTCTGATTATAATTTTAGGTAAAACTTGTACAATGTCACATCAGGTAGTTAATAATGATAGTAATAAACTATTTTTAAAAAATGTTTCTATATAAAAGCACTTCCTTTTATTATTTTAAAAATCTTTTTGTAAAAAAAAAAGAGGTAAGAAGTAAGAGGAAACTAAAAAAGAGGGAGAAAAGAATGTGAGGGAGAAGAAGGAGGGCATAAAAGAGAAATCAAACAAAAATAGAAAGCAAGAAATGAAAAAGAAAATGAGGAAAGGCAAAGACACGTAGGAAACAAAAAAGCAAAGAAAGAAACGAGAAAAAACTGGAGAGAAGAGTGAATGGAAACGACTAAGAGAGAGATTCTAAATTGTCCCCTCTTTTTTAATATCCTCTTACAAAAAGATTTCTATAAATAAAAGGAAGTGTTTTTTTTTTACTTTAAAAAAAACTTTTATTGCCATCATTATTAACTACCTGATGAGACACTTCTTTCAATGTCGAAACAAAATGTACAATTTTGTAATAGTTTATACATGTTCTAAAGTATAAATAATAATTAATAATAAATATTCATTGCTCTATCTTCATATTGAACATTGTTTTAAATTAATCTTTTAAAAGTTGCACTTATTTTCTTCGTTCCTTATTCATTTGTATATATATATATATCGTGGTTAAATGATGAAATGAGAATTGAAGGGGAAACAACTCAAGGAAAACTAGTGCCCAGTCACACTGAGACCCGAAAGTCATTCTCTCTGCTTACAGAGAAAAGGCCTTCGGGATCTGATGTATATTGACTCTGGTACCTTTAGATGAAAAAGTGAGTGAGACCTTGATAAAATTGTAAAGTTCTCACCATTCAATCCAACCAAACAATTCCTGCTATTTATAACATGCTGTGCTATTGAAGACCCGGAAGTATTCACAAGTTGACTACTACTTGCGGCTGAGTTCAAAATTATTATTTTTTACACGGCAAATTCTTTCCTCCATTCGTAAGGATGTTTTATCTCCACTTCATATTAGTTCTGTTATTTACAAATGTCCGTGTTCTACCTATGCGACTACATAGGTAGAACATGTCAGCGTCTGGATCAAAGATTTAAACAGCATTTACCTCCCAGAATTTTGGACTCAGCTGGAAGTGGTAGCCAACTTTTGAATATTTTCCGGTCTTTAATAGCACAGCATGTTATAAATAGCAGGAATTGTTTAGTTGGATTGAGTGGTGAGAACTTTACAATTTTATCAAAAAAAATATTTTTTCCTCAATTCTCATTTCATCTTTTACTCACGGTTTAGAAAATCCCAGAAATTAAAAGCTTGATAAGCTCTGAGCAAAACCGGTTGTTTTTTTTTGGTTTTTTTTTGTCTTAGTTTTTAGTATGTCACCGAAAATCTAATTATTTTTTGCTATTATTAAATTTTGCCCTGTGAAGAATCTTTTCAAATATATATATATATATATATATATATATATATATATATTGGAGTAGATAGACTAAACTATCGCCCGGTTCACACTCCACCCACATCTATTGAACAGGTGAAGAGGCTCATCCCTTGTTTCCTGTTTAGGATGCGGTTTCCGGTTTTCTCTTTTCCAATCTTTTCACTCTTTTTTTTCCAATTGGAGTAGATAGACTGAACTATCGCCCAGTTCACACTCCACCCACATCTATTGAACAGGTGAAGAGGCTCGTCCCTTGTTTCCTGTTTATGCTGTGGTTTCCAGCTTTCTCTTTTCCATTCTTTTTACCCTTACGTAGCCCCCTGCGCATCAGTGGCGTTATCGCCTTGCTTGGGGTGATATGATTAAAAAATATATATATATATATATATATGATCGTGCGTAATATGCATCATGTGAATGTGACAAGAGAAGCATTTTTTACAGATCTACAAATCTCCTAAGTAGCAAGAAATCCTTTTGAATACATTAATATTTGCTTATGTTAATCCCTCTCGATGGAAAACCAAAGTATTTGATGCAAAATGGAAGAGAAATAATTCTTTGTCTCTTTTTTTATATACCTGCTTCTTCACTGTAATTTAATAGACAATAAAGGAAAAAATGACACATTCCGAATTCTCATTTGCAATTATCGTTTCCCCATAACTCACGCTTTTTATTAATAAATTTACTTTTGTAAATGCTCACCTAGCAAGAAATATAAATATAAAAAGTTGAATTTTCTCCTACTCCCTTTCAATTATGTGCATTTGTTCCGGCATTTTATGTGATTATCTTGTTTGTGATTATCTCTTTTTTGGGATTATCTCTTTTTTGGGATTATCTGTTTGTTCTAAATTCTTTATATACAGTTTATCGTGTTTTTTCAAGATTATTACTTGTAAGCATGTGTATAGACAAAAACATTAACATGAAAAATAAACAGGACGAAAAATACTTGATATGAATTTCTTTTTTCATATGTAATTGTAATTTTTTTTATTTAATCGAACTGGGACAGTTTTATGTAGGTACCAACAAATATAGAGTCACTTGGTCTCCAATATTGCGATCGAAAAAATCTACAACAAAATTACGTTCAGTCCCAGCGGACCCGTTCCCTTCAGGCAATGCCCTTCCCCAAGAATGAGCTGCGGTCATTACCTCTCCCTTGAGAATTGGTTATAGTCATTACCTCTTCCTCGGGAATGAGCTACTGTCATTAATTATCCCTCAGGAATGAGCTATGGTCAATCCTAGCTGTGTGAGTTGTCCCCACAAAAGAGGAAGTAAACCAATTTTTATCTCTTTAAACTCGCCATTATTCCACAATCAAATTCAGTTGGCGTACCGATAAATATAAATATATAAATAAATATATAATAATATTATATGCTGAATATTATTTATGTGTCATACTGTACATTAATAATATAGTTTAGTATTAATGAATAAGGGTTTACCAAACGATCTTGATTATATTTATAAGGAGGCGTTATTTTTATATTAATACACATGTAATATAAAACGTGTATCATCCATATAAAGCGTAAAACGTTTTACAATGCACAGAAACATTTTGAAGAGCAGAAGAGCCAGCAGTACCGATCCATACAAAAATAACCACATCATCTTTGTGGACTAATTATTGAATCTTCAAAAATATTCGAGCACTCACATCAATCTTCCTACGTAAGATTCGTGAAACACTTAAAAATTATATATATGAAACAAAGCTTCGTCCACTCAAGAGAAATGAAAGAATTTTTAAAGCTATTGCCAGGTTGGTCGTGTGCACCTATTACTCATCTTGAGATTCTTGACAAAATCCAAAGAAGAATCTGTAATGTAATCGATCCTGACTTGGCAGTCACTTTCTCACCGACATGATGTGGCTTCCCTCCGTCTTTTCTACAAGTATTTTCATGGCAACTGTTATGACATACCTTTTTTCCTGGTGTCCCGACCGCATTTATTTGGCATCTAGGTCCCTCCTGTTTACCGTTGTAATAATTAAATGTAACCTCCTCTTCTACTCAAAAGTTTCTTTTTTCGCACTTCCTGCCTGTGCAACATACTTCCGTTTACTTACTTCCCCTATAGCTCTAATCTTCAAAAGTATGAATCCAATGCAAACTACCATTTTCTATCGCTTTGAATACCATCCATCTTGAATTCTTTCTTCGACACTCCCTGTATTCTGTGTTTTTCTCTCACTGTCACCCCTTGCGCACTAGTGGCGGTCCCGTCTTGCTTCGGGGTTAAATGATTACAAAAAAAGAGGATGCTTGTTTTTCTTTTGTATTCGATTCTCTTTTGTCCCACATTTTTTTTTTAAATAGAAACATTTCTATCGAACTAAAACGAAAGTTGAATGACTATGTATTTTCAATCCTCTTTCCCAGCAGTAAATGCCGGCCATTTTCCTCACAAATGAAGAGGAATCTTCAATTAATAGTTTTGTTCAGTTGTTTTTGTTTAGCAGAATATCAACGCATCTATGGGTAATTTAATACCGTAATCAAAATAATCAAATACAAACTTTATAATTAATTCAAGAGAATGACATTATTTCATGATTAAATTATAATTATTAACCGGCATTGTTTTCTGCCAAATAACGTTACAAAATAAAACAAGATGTGAAAAAAGAATTAATCAAGATAGCTTTCAAAAATATACGGAAAAATGTGATATCCATGGTTTAAAACTATTTTTTTAAATTGAAAAATCTTTCTTAAATCTTGATTTAAATTTTAGTTTCAAGATAATAGATTAAACTTAGTATTTCCAATACTTTGCTGAATTTCAAAAACTAATTTAAATTGAATTGAAGAATTTTTTTGCTAAAATAGTTGAATATCGCCCTATTTTAGTCGTCTTTCGTCGAATGTTTTTCTCTTTATTAAAAAATTCCAAAATAATATATATTTGTTAAAACTTTATTTAAGAAATATTAGAAAATTTAAAGTATAATTAATCTGATTTGAATGAACTAATTAGAGCGCCCTCTATATATAAGTTTTAAGTACTCAGTAATCTTAAAATTTTAAGTAATATTCTCCGTAAATTAATGTTTTATTGAATTAGAAATATTTTTAGTTGTAAATTTATTATAATTATCACTTATTTTCTGATAATGCTGTGCACAGTTGACCGTAAAATAGAAAATTGGTGTTTTTTGTTTTAAAAAATTATAATTATTTTAAAAATATCGGTGCGTGATAATTTATACAAATCTTTTCAATTTGTCATAATTAAATAATTTTTATTTACCGATATCACTCAACCGGTGCAGAAATTTAGAAGATTTAAAAACTCGTACAGATTTAAAACTCTATAGATTATTCTAATTAAAGTTTAAAAATGATAACAATTCTTGTAAAAATTAATTATTCATCGAATTTTTTAAAGTCAATAATGTTCATAATATATATTATTCATAAAAACAAAAGATCATCAAATTAAATAATACCTTATATTGCATTTTTTTTATTTTAGAGCAGAGTTTTGGCAAATGATCTATATTTGAAAAAAAATAATTTACATTCTCCAAAGACTCTTGCTTTTAATTAATATAAATATAAAGCGGAACGCAATATAATTTCTCGAAGTTTCATTAAGCGGGGTGCTAACAGATATATATATATATATATATATATATATATATATATATATATATATATATATATATATTTCTACCAAGATTTTGTGAATAAGGTCAGAATATTTCATTAAATTCCGACAATTATTTAATTTTGCTTCAATTTTGAAAGCAATGATATTTACATCATTTACATTGTTCGGACTGTTGTCCTCATCTTCATTGCCATTTTCATGACATTTCGGCCGTTGTACGCTCCGAAACTCTTCAGGTGATTGAAATTTCGGAGTAAACTGTTTATTTCGATCACTAGGGTTCCATGTTCTCGTTCTATGAGTCATGATACTTCCAGATGTTTTAGTTATCTCCTTTTAACTCAACTGTCTAAGTTTTTGTTTATCACTGTCGTAGCCAGGTATTGAAGTCACAACACTTTGGACCAAGTCACGTTCGATTCGTGTAAACCTAGATAAACCATACGTTTGGATGGCTGGCTACTAGAAATTGAACACATCATTATTTGGTCAACAACATTTCTAGAACCATCTGCTAATAATGCTACATCTGGAGTTTGAGTTTGAGTTTTGTTTAGCGGCATATCAACACCTCTGTGGGTTATTTAATGTCAAAAAGGTGGGCTTTTAGGGTATTTTTTAATGTTTGGTTATAGTGAGAAGGTTGATGTAGTCAGATTTTAATGAAAATTTTTTGTTTTTTATTTTAGAAAACTGAAAATATCTTCTAGTTTTGTATTCAAAAATGTTTTGCTGAGAATATTTTTTCCTTCATGTCAATATTTTTTCTTTAAAAATATTTTTTCTTAAATTTTTTTTTCTTATGGCAAAAGTTTTTTCTTAAAAACAATGTATATTTTTCTATAAAAGTCTATTTTTATACATATATTTCTATAGAAGTGTATTTTTATACTTTCATAGTGTTTTAACCCCAGTTTGGGGGTTAACTATTTGCCCATAGCTGGGATCCTAACAGGTGCTACCACCCCGGGTCAGGGTGGACCTGAGAACAATAGCAATTAAGTAGTGGTTCCATGCTCCTCACAACCTCCCACTCAGAGACCTTGCTGCCAGATGCAGTTTACCGTCATGCCCAGGATCTACATCTGGAGTTGATAAGGGCTGTGATTTTTTGCTGTTGATTATAGTCGTCGACTTGATCAAAAATAGGTTAACAGCAAAAATGGCATGTGAAGCAAAATTTGATAGGTTGATTAAATCCGGTTATAGTTGATAGTGAAGCTGCGCTGGTTAATATAGATTGGTCCAAGGGATTCGATTGGGTTGACTATAGTTTTCTGGAGACTGTCCTTTCGGCCGCCAGTTTCAGGCTGTACTTTGCACCTAGATCCGACTTCTGTACGCGTCTCCCGCTATGATGCTGGGCATTAATGGAGTACAAACGGAGCCTTTTTTGTTGTCTCGCTCCATTCGTCAAGGTTGTCCGCTTCTCTGCTGATGGCGTTTTCAGTTTTTTTAGAAGAACCGAGATTGACGAAGTTGGCAAAGAGACAGAGGCCAAGATGAGCTGCGATACGTCTCATGGTTTGCGGTTGGGCACATGGAATGGAGTTTCTTTTCCTGGGTCTTTCCTCGGGACGGACAGGCGAGTCAAGTTATTCGGTATCTAGTTCAGTCCCAATCTTTTGCTGGAAATTGAATTGGTCAGAGGTGCAGGAAACAAGTGAGAATGCAATTCGTTTGTGGTCCCGGAGGAATGTTTTCAGAAAGAGGAAAGCGGAAATATGTATTTAGCACATTTTCCCAATTTTCCTTTACTGACTGTTCGTTCTTCCCGTATTATATACTAATGCAATTAGTTAGGGTCTTGTACTCCTTCTTGTTGGGGAGGCAAGTCTTATAAGATATGTCGGGAGATCTCTTCTGAAATAGGTTCGGGTAAGACAAGTGTTGATATTCGTCAACATACGCTTCGCACAGCGTTCTTAGATCGAATGTATTCGCAAAAAGAAGAGAATGGCGAATTCTTGAAGGATAACGCCAGTAAGAACTTCCTGTCCCAAAGAAGTGTGTACTCGTGCAAAGAGGAGGCCCACCGTTTACCTCGCGGTAAGTGCTCCTTCCATCGTAAATGTCCGTTATCCCTCAAGTTACTCTTACGGCTGACGGATAGCCTCTCCGACGTCCAGGCATCATCTCGTAAGATATTAGTGATGAGGGCTCATTCAAGATTGTCTAATTGACGAGCTCGGTTTAACGAAGTACAAGGCTCGTTCCATATGGCATTGGACGCCTGGGTAGAAACGCCTCACTAATAATGAGGCATCACTCACCTGGTTGGTGATGTAAAGGGCCTTCTGGGTTGATAAAAACTTTCTTCTGCGAGCTTGAGAAATTCTCCCAACTGTTTCCTCTGCAGTGAGTCGGTGGAGATCCTGGCTCACGCCTTATTCCACTGTAAGGTTGTAGTCCCGTTGTGCAAGCTTATTGAAAACATCATGGTTCGCATTCTGCGCGAAATGTTCGTTGTCCTTGAGGTCAGTTTTGTTTGGCTGAGAAATGTGTTTTTGTGCTTGTTAAGTGTTAAACGAGTCGTGATATGAACGACACAAAAGAAGAAATTCTATGGTTTACCTCTTTTCAACTGATCTTGTTCTTCAATTATCAGCTTAAAGTCAAGAACAATACGGTAAGGTGATTACTCCCTCCCTTCAGAGTTGCACAAAAAGGGGGTGAGTCTATCTATCGAATGAAAGGAGCCGACTTAGAGTGGCATTTTAATGCCAGTTAGACATCAGGATATTGGGTATCCGGTATTAAAATATTGGCAGCCCCGCCCAAAATCGGTTAGTTTGGTTTTGTATTGTTTTTAGATTTTACGCCAACTTAACTTAGCTAGAGGATGTATGCTCATTGGCCCCTTTTATTTTTGTCCCCACTCTCTTTAGTTCCTTCCCAATAGTACAAATATTCATTGATGTTTTCATTTGTAATAATTTATTTCCCACTTTCCATAGACAAATTGTACACATAAAACTACTTAGGACTTCAGAGAGTCTGAGGTATTATGTTGTTTGAAGTAAGAATAGTGATTTTCTAAGTGCAGCTTAGATGAGGCACAAGGCAGAAAGTATGGAGCACCCAGTGAGGACAGAACTCACTACTCAGTTTTTTTTAATGATTCAATCTTGCTAACCATTAAATCACGTCGAAGTATTTGTAGTAAGAATGGTAAGTAAAAATTTTATGTTTTGGTGCAAGAAATATTATCTAGTTTATTTGATTGTGGCTAGCTAATTTTTAAAACGAATAAAAAATACTTCTAGAACTTTATGAATCTTTAATTCTAAATTTTTAAACTTCGGAATTTAAGTTTAATAGTTTAAACATTTAAATGTTGCAGGAATGTGGAAATCTTCTAGAAACTAACACGGATTAAGAAAAGCCAGGACAAAGAATTATGGGTTTCAGGCATGGGAATTTTAGAGTTTGGAACGTTACATTTTGGATAATAGTATTTTACCGGATGTTGGACAATAAATCACTTCGTCCCCCTTAAAATACGATTGCATAAACAAAATTTACCAGTTTAATATTTTTACTGTATATCATTTTTAATTTGCTGTAAGAATATTAAACTAATTCATTTTATTTCATATTTTTAACTTACATATTTCAAATACCTATAAATAATTGTTTAATTTTTAAGTAAATATATTTGTTGGTATTAAGGATAATATCATAGATAATCCATTTAAATTAAGCTTTTGCTCATTTTTTAATGAGCAACTTTCTGTATAGTAAACTAGGAAAATTAGCGATGCAAAAAGTTACATTCATTTTTTGTTTTCTTGAAAGACGTTGTCAACATATTTCACTTGTTATAAAAAAACATTAATTATTCATTAGAAAATGAATTTTGTAATCAAAATATTTTCTATAATCGTTTTACCCCAAGCAAGGCAAGACAGCCACTAGTATGCAGGGGGTTACAGTTATAGAAAAAAATGAACACAGAGTATGTTGAAGAAAGGATGGATGGTGAAGAAAGGTGTATGGGAATGAAGTGGCAATTCAAGTAGGATTTAAATTTTTGGAGATTGTATCAGGGAAGCAAACAAATGGAAGTGAATTCCACAAACGGGAAGTACGAGAAAAGAAACTATTCAACTAGAAGATAAATTACATTACAAATCTACCATCCGCCCGTGTATTAAATATTGCTGCCATATCTGGTCGGGTGCCCCTGCTGTTCTCCTTGGGCTTCTTGACAAAATACAAAGGAGGATCTGTAACGTGGTTGATACTGACTTGGCAGCCGCTCTCTCACCGGCGTGATGTGACTTCCCTGTGCCTCTTCTACAAGTACTTTCATGGCTTCTGCTCCGATGAGCTTAGATCACTGGTGCCGCCTAAGCACGAATTTACACGAGATACTAGATTAGCAACTAGGTCCCACCCTTTACAGTTAAACAAATAAGATGTAACCGTAAATTCTACTCCAACAGCTTCTTTTCTCGCGCTTCCCGCCTGTGGAACTCCCTTCCACAACTCTGCTTTCCCGACAGTTACAATCTCCAGGTGTTTAAATGTAGGGTCAATAGACATCTCCTATCACACTAACTCCCAACTATTCTCAGAACACTCTCATCTATCCAACCCTCATTCTCGGTATCCTTACCCGCCTATCCTTACCCGCCTATCACCCACCCTCTGTCATTTCCTATATTTAATCATCCTTTCTCCACTCTACGTAGCCCCCTGCGCAGTAGTGGCAGTGACATACCTTGCTCGGGGTGAAACGCTTATAAAAAAAAAAAACTATTTAGACGGTAAAAGGGTGGTGCCTTGATGCCAATCTAGTAAAACGAGTAAATAAATGTGGTCAGCAAAACCAGGGGGGAAAACTCATTAGAGCAGTTACCATGAAAATACTTGTAGAAAAGACAAAAGGCAGCCATATTTGTAATCCATTAATAATGTTGTGACCAAGCGAAATGTTTAAGAAATAATAAAACATGTGTTATTGAATATTGTATATTTAACAGTAAATACAACAGAAGAGCGTGTGTTGGTTGGCCAGCGTTCAATCAATTCGACTGTTGGTATTTACTTTTGCACCCACCATGCAAAAGATGCGACACAAGATCAGTAGGTAGGTCTATCGGCAGCGGCGTAGAAAAATTCCCAAACCCCACTCGGAATTTCCATTTTTGTGGACGCCTCAGGCGCCGGGCAATAAACTCAGCTCCCTCCCGAAAGAGAGGTAAAGCTGCATATCCGTCCTCGGGCAGAAATATCACCAAGCCGCACTCTGCCTGAGGAAAGAGATGCAACTGAAATCAATTCACTGCTACCCCATACCTGCCATACGTGATACACGCTTGGGTGATCATGTCTGTTTCGATCCATTACTGACTAGGTAGAAGGTTTTCCAGCAGTAGATTGTCCTTTCTTTCTGCGGTAGACTAGTTGCCAACCAAGTCTATAGAACCCATGCTATTCTGATGTTTACCCTCATATCTGGAAAGAGAAAAGATGTATTCATGCCTTTCCCGGAGGTATTTATGCGCAAGTGAATTCAACGAATTCAACTGGAATTCACCTTCGGGAAGATTGAATCCATCTTCAGTATCAACCGTGATTTATCGTACACATTCTCATAATCTATGCTTCTTACCGTCTTCTCTTCGCTAAGGGTATTTTGGGCCTTGTATTTAGTGAAAAGTAGATACGGCTGCTGACAGGAATACATTAGTTCGTAGCAGTGGCATAGCTAATGTTTTTTACCGTCCGAGGCGGTCCTCAAGTTATTTAAAACTTCACCGCATTCGATTTGCGCGCATGAATCCTGAATGTAAAAGTACATGCTTCAGCTTGTTTGCGAGCCCCCGATTGTAAATTCTTACAAAAACAAACTAAGTTATTCTATAGGAAAAAATTCCAGCGACAACCTTTTTTTGACTGCTTGCTGGTTGACTGAAATATCTCGCCTCTCAGTGAGAATGTAACGGAACATTTGACAGGCCTACAAAGATCGCCTTGGCTTAGGCCTAATTATCAATTTCTACAGGCTTAAAACTAACAACTGTGAGAGACTGATTGACGAAAGTTGTCAATTTTAAAACGGGCCAAATCCGCCACTGGTTCGCAAGTTGATTTATGTTAATTTAATTTAAGTTAATCTATGCGCATTCTGGCATGGCGTCAAAACTTACTACTGTAGCTTTGTTTTCAGAGTAGTTTATAATTATGTCCGTGTAACGATGTCAGGGAAAGAATAGAAAATTGGAAAAAGAAAAAATTACGATAAATTAAAAAACAAGAATTGAGAAACAATTTGTCTTTTCTGTTTTCATTTATGCTGTTTTTTAATTAAACCGTATATTTGTATTTTTCTGTCTACTGACTATGAATGTCCGAGAAATCTTAAGAAAAAAATTCGCTTTTCTGCAAGATTCTAACATGCGTCTCTCCGGGCAGAGAGAACTTTCGTGAAATCCGAAACGTCCTGACCAACTGAGCTAAAGAGAACCAGTTATTAGTTATCTATATTTCGGAGATGAGCTATTATTTACAGTATTTACATTATTCGGACTATTGTCCTCATCTTAGTTGCCATTTGTACGACGCTTAATAATAGATCATTCTATTTGTCTATATTTCCGAGATGAGGTAGTATTTTTTTCTTTATTACAATCACTGGGTATATCATTCTCATCACTTGCGTAGTAATGTCTCGATTGGAAATCATGAGTTATCTCCCTCTAACCCTGCAAGTTACTTATTCACCACTGCTGTAGCCTGGTATTTAACTCACAAGTCTTTGGGTCAAGTCACAGAAACTAGCCAACGTCTATATCCATGTGTCCTTAATGACAAGAACAACTGAATCTTTTGGACTTATAAACCTGATGTTTGTTGTTAATGATTTTCTTTAGTATTTTTGATGTTAATGGTTTTCTCTAGTATTTTTACCAGAGCTCATATTGCATTTTTTTATACTAATGATTTTCTCTGGCACCCCATATTACTGGTTCCCATATTGTGTTC
Source organism: Ascarosepion bandense (assembly GCA_037127315.1). Taxonomy (NCBI): domain Eukaryota; kingdom Metazoa; phylum Mollusca; class Cephalopoda; order Sepiida; family Sepiidae; genus Ascarosepion; species Ascarosepion bandense. The sequence goes on from JBBBDQ010001038.1 coordinate 2,573,301, forward strand.
ATCTCTAAGCTTAGTCGGCTTAGGAGAAGAAGGCTGGAGCGTACAACGGCCGAAACGTCGTACAAATGACAACAAAGATGAGGACAATAGTCCGAATAATGTAAATACTGTAGAGAACCAGTTAGTTTGGCAAGGCTTGAAATGTCCTCTAAGCGGAATTTCTTTCGTCAAAGATCTCACAAAATATTTTATATTTAAACAGGTTCGTATTTAAACATCAACAAAGAGAAATTTTAGAATGAATTTGTATAACTTTAAACATTATTTTTAATGGATACTCGTATTCGAATAAACGGCCCCTTTATTTATTAAAAAGTATATTTTCGTCTCCCGGCTTGAATGAATCTCGAATATTCAGGATGGTGCATGGTTTTTATTTTATTATATTTGTCTACTATTACTTCACATTTGCTTTTTGCTTATTTCTAATGTTTTTGTTTTTTTTTTCTTCCTTGTTTCCCATCCCAGAAAGAAACGTGCTAACTCTTAAATCAGTGTTGGAAACATTTCTTTTAACATTTGCACACCATTTTCAATACGTGTCTGCACGATTTTAACACCGGTACATTCAACTGACTACTTTCAACACAAGTTCCGTCTTCCAGCCACTCATTTTAGTAGAGACAATACCAGCCACCATTTTGTATTGCTTCCAACCTTCGAAATGATATTGACAGCAGTTCCATTATTTTGAAGTGGTCTGTTAACTGCAGGGTTGTCTTCTGTCCAAACGAAATAGGAACTAGAAATACAATGCAACAAATGATCTAAAAAAATCTGTAGTGAAAGTCAAGCACAAACTCATGTTGAATACGGACAATTCTATTTAAGAAACATTTCCCGTGCAACCCTCAACATGTTAAATTCCGAGAAGAGATGTTTTCATTTGTTTCCTTGACTCATACTCTTTATGCTACTTCTTAGATTTTTTAATTTGCTCTTATCTTAGATTTCATTCTTCTTGTTTTTTTGTTTTTGTTTTTCGTCGCATATTTTTCGGTCTGTTTATTTTCACTTTTAATTACCCTTTATTTTTTCTCAATTATTTTTTGTCCCTTACTTTTTTCATTTTTTCTTTCCATCCAACCTTTCAAATTCATTCACCGTTTTTTCTTATTTTCATTTATTTTTTCTGCTCTCTCTCTCTCTCTCTCTCTCTCTCTCTCTCTCTCTCTGCCCCCTCCGCATATGTGTTGTGGTGCAGTGGATATCGACTCGGAACGAGAAATCGGAAACCCGAGTTCGAACGCTAATTGAATTCGTTACATTCCCTTAAGCGAAAATACCCCTGGGAAAGGTATCAATACGTCACTTCTTCCACCAGCTATGGGTTAATTAACAGTGCAAATTGGGTTTTATATCTTTAGTTGGCAACCAGTTTACCGCAAAAGTATAGGCAACCTACTGTCCAATCAGTCATGAGCCTTTCGAGACATGATCGCTAAAGGTTGTATCACGTATGGCACTTAACTGACTGACTGAATATAATAGTTAGAAAACATAAGTAAAGATCCTACAGGGCATAAAGTGGGGGATCAGTTAATTACTTCATGACAATAGAAAACTAATCCCTCACTTTCTGCCCTGTAGGATCTTCACTAATTAATATAATGATATAATATAATCCGCCTCTTCTTCCTCTGGTTATGAGTAAAATAGCAAGACAGATTAGGTTGTATAGCCTTGGTTGGCAACTAGTCTACCACAGAAATAATAGCAACCTACTGCAGGAAAATCTTCTGCTCAGTCAGTCGTGACTCTTTCGAGATATGATCGCCCAAGCGTGTATCACGTACAGCACTGAATGACTGGTTAACATTATATTTTCTCACATCTTCATTCACACCCATTCTTTTTCTTCCCCTCTCTCTCTCTCTCTCTCTCTCTCTCTCTCTCTCTCTCTCTCTTTCTTTCTCTTCCTCTCTTCCGACTTCACTTATCTTTCTCTTACCTTTGGATTTTCTTTATTTCTATTCATATACCTTTTTGCCTCAAGTTTTTTCTCTATACCTGAGAAGTGTTCTAACAGAAGACGGAAAGTGCGACACTGACATCCGAAGGTAAATTGGCATGGCGAAGGACACATTCCAGAAGCTGAGTAGAGTATTAAGAGACAGGAAAATTTCTTTAGAAACAAAAAGAGAGTACTGGATTGCTATGTGAAGTCTGTTCTTCAATATGGCAGTGAATGTTGGACATTATCAACAAAGATAAAGGGAAAACTTGAAGCAGCTGAAATGTGGTTCTACAGAAGGATGCTGCGAATATCATGGATCGAGCATTGAGCAATGATGAGGTTTTGGAAAGGATGGAAACGAAAAGGAAATTAATACAGAGCATCAGAAAGAGACAGCTAAAGTTCCTGGGAAATGTAATGAGGAAGGAGAGCCTGAAGAATCCGATACTCACAAGTCAGATAGAGGGAAATAGAGACAGAGGAAAGCAGCGTGTAACATACTTGATGGGTGTGACCAAGTGGGCAATAGAGCGGGATCTGGGTGGGGTAACAGCAGAACGCGTGCTAAGAGCCACCAGATAGAAAGACGCGGAAGGCCATGATCGCTTACCTCCTTAACAGACGTGGTACATAGAAGAAGAATCTGTTTTCTCTTTTCTTCATTCCTGCTTTTATTTCTTTCTTGGTATTTTTCTTTAATTTTCTAATTCACAATATTTCTATTTAGTGATTTCCAAATCTTTTTTAACATTTAAACATTTAACAATTTTTTGACCTTATCCAGTCATTGCTTTCAAATCGCACAATGAAGGTAGTATTGCACGGATATGTCTCCCAATACTATCATACGAACGCGGGTGTCCCTCAAGGCATCTATTCTGGGTCCTATGCTTTTCCTTATCTGCATTAACGATCTCCCAGATGTAATAAGATCCCAAGTAGGCATATACGCTGACGACACTACAGTTTACTCTCGCATTGATCAAAAATCTGCTGAGGCTGACAAAGCAAACCTCGCTGCCGAGCTTAAAAAGGACCTCCGATCCGTGACGGACTGGGGTAAGAAATGGCCCTTGAATTTTAATGCTTACAAAACGAAGCTGCTATCTATTAACCATCACAGATAATCGCTCCTACCCACCATTAGCATGGATCAGGCTAGTCTCCGTGAAAGCAAAACACTGCGCCTCCTCGGCCTAACTCTCACAGCAGACCTAAAGTGGAATGACTATATAGAATCCATAGCCAAATCCGCTGCTAAGAAGGTCGGTTCTCTGTGCAGGGCCAGGAAGCTTTTCCCACCTGAAACAATCCTGCACATATATAAATCTACCACCCGCTCGTGCATTGAATACTGCTGCCATATCTGGTCGGGTTCTCCTGCTATCCACCTGGGTGTCCTTGACAAGATCCGACGGAGAATCTGTAATGTGATTGATACCGACTTGGCAACTCAGATGCAGTCACTTCCTCACCGTCGCAATGTGGCTTCCCTGTGTCTCTTCTGCAAATATTTTCACGGCTTCTGCTCCGATGAACTTAGCTCACTGGTGCTCCCTATATATAAATTTACAAGATTAGCAACTAGGTTCCACCCATTTACCTGGAAACCAATAAATTGCAAACGCAAATTCTACTCCATCAGCTTCTTTTCTCGCACTTCCCGCCTGTGGAATTCCCTTCCATTTACTTGATTCCCCACACTGCTATCATCTCCAAAAATTTAAATGTAAAGTCAATAGTCATCTCCTATCTCACTAACCTGCATTCTCTCTCTCATGCTCCTTTCTCCTTTCACTCTACTCTCATAAGTATTCTCATCCTTCTGTTACACACTTCCTCACAGCCCCTATAACCTGTCACTCCTTCTCATAACTTTCCTCCTATGTAACCCCCTGCAAAACAGTGGCAGTAAAATGCCTTGCTTGGGGCGATATGATTATAAAAAAACATTTCTGTTATTTTCCTCTTCCTTAGTAGTCCTCAGTTATTTTGTTTTTGTTTTTGTATTTTTCTGACTTTTTGTAAAATTATATATATATACACATCTTTCTCACTTTACTTTTTTCTAGTTTTTGTACATTTTTTCGGAATTTCCTTCGGAATAATTTTCTTCGCTTGCTTTAATTTTTTATTTTGTATTTTTATAAAGAAAACTACAATACCTCCTAAAAAAAACGTACACGAAGAAAGAATTGACTACATATAAACTACAAGAAAACCGAATATATGGTCATCAGCAAATTCCAATTACAGATTGAAGATACTAAAATCAAGCAAGTACAAAAATTTAGGTACTTCGCAAGTGTTCTAACAGACGACGGAAAGTGTGACACTGAGATCCAAAGGCGAATTGGAATGGCCAATGATGCATTCCAGAAGCTGAGCAGAGTATTAAGAGACAGGAAAATTTTGCTAGAAACGAAGAGAGTTCTGGATTTTTGTACTTGCTTGATTATTAATGCAGCATTCACTGCAGAAAAATGTTGAAAAAAAGTGTTGATAAGCCGTCAAAAATGTGATCCGTCTATTTCTCTTTCTTCATGGTTTTTTTTGTTTTTTTATTTTTTATTTTTTTACAATTTTATCACTTCCAAATTTCGACTGATTTATCTATTATTTCTCTTTTTTCTCTTTTATATATTATTCTTTCTAATATATTTTCTTTTAAACCTTCCCTTTTTCTTTTAATTCCACCAGGGCTTTGATTTTGGTTTTTTGTTTTCTTTTTATTGCACACTCATCTTAGACATCTCTGCATCTGACTTAACACTTATGAACTGGGTTTTTCCAAAAAATTATTTATTATACAACTGAAATCAAAAGGTAATGTTTTTAATGAGATGTGTTCGCCGTTCCAGTTGTGGGTAATTTCTTCATTCAAAGGTCATTGTGATCAGATGATCAAGTCGGAACATTATTATAGAAAAGGATTTGTCATTATGCGTTGACGTTATTACAAATATCAAATAAATTGTGTATGTCGTTTATTTTCGAAAATGATTGATCATAAATATGTCTGAAATCGTTCAAATTGGCATTGATCGATACTCTAGCGAAGTAACCGTTATATACGCAGATCGTAGAATCAGTGAGCGGAATTAAAATTCTGCCTAGTCCAGGGTATGACGATAAACGATTAGGACATTGAATAAATACACGCGCTTTTCCAACAGTTGATGTTCTCAATACTGCGTGAGTGTAGTTTCAGATAACGCTTTTTTAAGGAAGTACTATAGGCAAGGTTGAAATTCAGTGTGTCATTTCGCCGAAATGAAAACAACTATGTTTTCCATAGCGTTAAAAATGTCAGGTTTCGTGCCAAAGGCTTAAGATAAGGATGTGTTTTCTCATTGGATCTATGCAACCTGTAGAGCGAAATAAATATGAGATAAATATGTGGAGTATAATGAAAACAGCCAAGCCTTACAACGGTGGCAAAATATATAGGCTGTGCCAGGAAGAACAGGTAGAGATTATGCTATTCCCACACAATATTGAAATATTGAATAAAAGAACAGAAATTATGACTAAGTGTAACTATACTAAAAAGTACCTATTATGTTCAGACAACCATGTATGAAAACGTTATAATTTCTTGTAATTTTAAAAATTGCGCGTTAAAAAACACCGTTACGTGAGCGTTCTAAGAAAACGGTAAACGGTAAAATCAGTTATTGCAAATTGCAAATCGCCTGAAGACACCACTCATGGTAGAAACCTAGGTCGCGTAATAGCTCGTTTACAAATGGAATATATATATATATATATATATATATATATATATATATATATAAAGTATACCTAGTGAGCCAACAAACCTACCAAGGTTTCACCTAAGCGGATCATCAGAGGGAACTGACTTTCCCTGACGATCCGCTTAGGTGAAACTTTGGTAGGTTTGTTGGCTCCATAGGTATACTTTATTTATTCTGCTCTACCTAAGTATTCAGCGCATTTTTGTTGGTTGATTACTCATCTCGGGTTTTTTTCTTTGAGCTACGTGCTGACTCGGTCCGAATCCTTTTGGCTGATGTTCATGTGCTTAGCTCTTTCTTTTTTTATAAACATTTTTCCTTCCACGTAGATCCGCGGAGGGTTTTTTCGACACGAGTATGGTTGTAAGTTTGTCTTTATATATATATATATATATAGTGTTACAGAATTATGCTACTTTCTTATTCAATTGTCTATCATTGCTTCGATATAAAGAAACGTATGCATACTATTCTCCAATATAAGGGATTATACAAATATTGTATGTGGAAAATAAAACATACGAAAAACAAATAAAACTACAACATAAAAGAAATAAGCAGATTTGTTATAAGACTCTCAAAAAGAACAAACGATGGATCAATCAGTTAAATGTCATACGTGATACACGCTTGGGCGATCATGTCTTGAAAGAGACATGACTAACTCGGCAGAAGATTATCCCGCAGTAGGTTGCCGTTTGCTTTCTGTGGTAGACAGGTTGCCGACCAAGAGCTATAGAACCCAGTCTGTTCTGCTATTTAACCCATAACTGGAAGGAATTGACGGATTAATACCTTTCCCAAGGGTATTTGCGCGTAAGTGAATACAATGGATTCAACTGGAATTCGAACTCGGCTCCCCGGTTTCTCGTTCCGAGCCGATATCCACTGTACCACAACGCACAACGATGGATAGATTAACCAAAAGAGGATAATATTTTATGATAAACGATAATTAACCAGATACAAAAATTAAAAAAGGATTAAAGAAAACAAGAAAAAACTGATATTAAGAAAACAGTGCGGAAATATTTTCGAAAAGTGCAGACTAGTAGAAAATAATAATTTGTGTTAAAAGGATACATTCTTTGACGTGTGAACAGTAGTTAGTGATGCAAGGTTTATTTTGTGTCTAAAGAAATAAAGAACTAATCATTAACTACAAAGACATGGATTTCCTTCATAGAATTTGCATTTTCACTTGCTCTGTTGCAAATTAAGTTCGATTGAGGAAGCATAGACGTTTCTGATAGATTAAAAGAATTGTAATACGAAATACACAAGTGAAACGTGGATGTTTCTGATAGATTAACATAACTGTAATTAGGAAAACACCAATGAACTGTTTCTGACCCTCGTGGAAACCAAGTCCCGTCTCTACCCTTTTGGGGATCTTCGTGCAAACTAAGTTCATTATTTACCATTATGTCGACCCTCATTCAAACCATGTCCATTATTTAGATTTTTTCTGACCATTGTGAAAACCAAGGCCTATGCCTACCCTATTTGTGGCCAAACTACAAACCAGGTGTAATGTCTAACCTTTTCGTTACCCTCCAGCAAACCAAGTCCAGTATCTACCCTTTGTGTGACCCTCGTGAAAACCAAGTCTTTTATCTACCCTTTTTGAGATCTTCGTGCAAACCAAGTCTAATATCTACCCTTTTGATGACATTTATGCAAATTAAATCCAATATATACCCTCTTTCTACTCCTGTAATCCAAGTCAACGTCTATTTAGATCTAACCACACCTGTCTACTTTTGTAATGTCAATTAAGACAAGTTTGGTATTAAATAACTGGAAAAATGTTGGTATTACGATATTATATGGTATTAACAGAAAACAAAGTTTCAAATAATTTCTAACTCGTGCATACGTACATAAATTAATATACCAGTAATTCATAACATTTACATTACTCGGACTATTGTCCTCATCTTTGTTGCCATTTGTACGACGTTTCGGCTGTTGTACGTTCCCGGCTTTCTTCAGGTGCAATAAATTTAGAACCGAACCCATTATTACAACCACTGGAGTATATCATCCTCATTCCTATCGTAGTAATACTTCTATTGGAAGTCATAAGGTATCTCCTTCTAACCGTGCAAGGTACTTTTTTACTACTGCTGTAGCCTGGTATTGAACTCACAACTTTTTGGGTCAAGTCACAGGAACTAACCAACGTTTATATCCACTGGGCCATGTGTCCTTAAGATGAGGACCATAGTCTGAATAATGTAAATACTACCTCTTTTCAGAAATATAGACAAATAGTACTTTGTAGCTTAAACTTATATACTAAAATACTGATATGCGTCATTAAGTTAAATAAAAAATTCTTATATGATTTTAAAAATCTTTTACGTGACATTGAAGGTTTCCTTATAAAAATCGATATAGAAGGAGATTAGATAAACTCGTGAAATAGAAAACATGCCAAGCCTATACAAAACTAGCACGTTAACTACTACACCTTGGTGAGAATCCTTGTCACTATCAATGAAACAATCTGCTGAGAAAATTTCATTACGTTCCAAATCGTTTCATCGTTCTTCTTAGATCCATATAAACTACATTCTCGTTAATAAAATGAAGAGGAAACCACCGTATCGCATGGACTTGCTGCTTTCCAGTACGAACGAAATTAAACAGAATCTAATTTTATAACCACCAGCCTAATTGACCTTCAACCATTTTAGACAAGTCACATCAATTCATCTAAGGCACTTAGATCAGTTTCCTGTGCTCAGGTGTGCTTTAAGAGGCGTGATAATTCCCTAAAGGATTCCTTCCTGATTGCATTTCCTTCAAATTCGTTTGTTGTCCATTTGAAACAAAATGGTGGATTTACGAATGGTCGAATGTGAAATGAAAAGAAAATATAAAGTTTATTTCTATGGCCACTGATGCACAATCTTGGCTAAATTGACTGTTTGAATATGTAGCCTCGCTTTCATACGTCACCGGAAATAAACTTAAGATATGAGAATACATTAAAATAGATTTAACTCGATCGCCACAATCTTAACCTATTCATGTCTAGATTTAACAGCTATCATCTCTACTTATACATATAAACGTAACCCTCAAGTACCTTTTTTACGTAACCCTCGTGTAGCCTCCGGGTTTGTTCAGCGTGAACCTTATTGTGAAAAAAAATCTTACCACAACAATGTTGCAAAATTTATCAAGATGACTATTTTGGATACAAAACATCATAATTTGTAATAATCATTTTAACTATTTACATTGATAAAACTGTTTTTCTCATATTTATTATCGTATTCACGACGTTTCAGCCGTTATACGCTTTAGACACATTATATATATATATATATATATATATATATATATATATATATATATATATATATGCTTTTAAAATAAGCTTCTAGCGATAATGTATACATCATACCGGAAAAAAGCAGTCTAGACACTAGCTGACATTTTCCCGTTAAGCTTTAAATAAATATCTCCGTATCCCCAAACATATAATCTATATTTTAAAATTTAAAATAAGAACTACATTTCGATTAGTTAAATCAAATAGAAAAAAATCTAACATTTTTCTGTCTCCCCCTCCATATTTAACTCTTTAAATAACAAAACTATTGTGTTCTGCATTCAAATGTAAATTATTTTCGTCACAATTATTTAACATTGCCTGATGACGAGTTAAAATCTCGAGACATAGAAATTTCCATGTCGCAATGTAGATTAAGTAACTTCTAAATAAAAAACTATTTTAATTATATATATAACATGTGCCTAATGTTACAAATAAGCAGACACAATGTTTGCACTTTATTTAATTTGACATGTCCAAAAGAAAATTTGCTGTCAGATTAAATAAAGTGTTTGTTTATTTTTTAAAATTGGGCACATTAAGAAATGAATGATAATAACCTCTGTCAACGTTACAGCTAATTTCTGGCATTTTTAAATTATAATACGCAAAAGATTATCCATGAATATGAACGGAATTTATTAAAAATAAGCAGACAATGTTTACGGTTTATTTAATCTCACACACACACACACACGCACACACACACACCCACACACACACACACACACACACACACATATATATATATATATATATATATATATATATATATATATATATATCCAAAGGAATAAGGAAAGAAGAAAATATTTACAACGTTCAAAACATTAATTAAAAAAAGTGCTCAATATAGAAATAGAGCCATGAATATTTATTATAAATCATATTTTAGAACATGTGCAAACCAAAATCTACTACAAAAGTGTACATTTTGTTTTGACATTAAAAGAACAATATATCATCAGGTAGTAAACGTTATTTTGAAAAGAGATGAATATTCACATTCTTCTGTTGGCAATTTTTTGTGTGTGTGTGTACGAGGTAAAGGGGGTAAGGAAAATGAGAAACCAGAATGGAGAATCATAAAAAGGACAAAGAGGAAACATAAACAAAAAGAGTAAAATGAGAAAGAAAGAGCTAAAAAGACGTGGAGAAAGAATAAAAAAAGTGCCAGGTTTAGGTAGGAAGTAAAATATACAACCTTTGGGGACACGGTGTCTGAGATTAACTTTTGAATAATTCCTACGTCTACGTACGTGACTTCATCATCTTTTCAAAGAACGCCAAAAGTTTTTAGTTTTATACTTGATACAACAAATATTTCTATCTACAATCCATTCCAGGAAAGAGCGTTAAAATTCCTATATCCTTTCCGATTATGATGTCTACACCACCTCACTCTTCTTCAACCATTTTCTTTCATTTTTTCCCCTCTCTATGTATTTTCTTATTTCTTCCTCATTCTTAAGTTCAGACGCCGTAATAGATAGATAGATAGATTTGGAAAGCAACCATTATTTTAAGCATGTTTCATTGAAAACGACCGACGGGGAAGATATAAATTTTTAATTTATGTTTCCGGCAGTCTAATATGCTGGAGATAAAGAACGTAAGAATGTTCTGTTATTTTTCCAAGTGCTTTCAGTCATTTTTCTGGCCATTTTCAAGGATAATATGTGTCCGCTGTTATATATATATATATATATATATATATATATATATATATATTGTCAAAAATGATAGACATGGTGCTGTTGCTATGGTTAACTTTTTTATATGATTTTTTGAGTGACCCTATACTCTTCCTTTTCAGAACATAAACTATATAAAAATTATGCGAATGTTTTATTCGTCGAAGCGCTGCGTGGTTGGTGAATGAAAAGCTGTTGCTGAAGTTTGGTGAATTAAAAACTACTGTTGATGGTTGTTGCATGAACATTCTCACCGTATTTAGAGAAATAAAATTAAGAAGATTTTCAAAACATATCAGGGAACATATGGTACGAAGTTATTTTTAAAAATACTGAAGGAAATTATGTGTTTTAAAAAAGCGTTAAATGCAGAGGTATTTCCATCGAAAGTTGTAAACATTTCAGGCACAACCAATTGACAGTTGAAGATAAATGAAAAGGTTACGTACAAGAAAAGATAGAGAGGAAAGTGTGATGATACTGTTCCTATTTTAGGTAAAGCACGAGAAATGAAAAGTAAGTGCTTATTTCTTTGTCATTTCATTGAAAGTTTTCGTGCAGTCAATGTGAAAAGGAAGCTGAGTGGTACAGGGACAGAAACAAAATGGCAGGTCTTGGCGTGTGAAATACAGAAAGGATGGCTTTGTCAAGGTAATGTCTACCAACAAAGAATTCGGAAATCAATAAAGTTTTCTGGAGGCGAGAAATATAATTATTACCTCTGTCTTAAGGCGGAAGTATTGTATTTGATCGCGTTTATATTTTTGTCTATCTGTCCGTGTTCCAGATATCTCAAGACTCCCTGGATGGATTCGGTTAAAACATTCAGGGATGATTAGCCTCGTGACTGGCACGAGCTGATCAATTTATGGGTTCGATCCGGTACGGGATAATTGTTCAGGATAATGAAAGGAATCTGAAGCAGCGAAATAATTTTATGTTTTGTGTAAAGGTTACTAGAATACAAGGTAAACCTTAGCCTTATCAAAACAGCTATTACTGGACATACAACGACGATATCGAATGGCTCTGAGGCGCACAGGCGGTTCAAGGGCAAAAAGCGCGAAGATGGGCAATATGTACCAGAAGTGTGCAGCCGAAAAACAAAACAACAGATGAAAATGTAAACCGAGCGTGAAACTTGGTGCCAGTGGCGTTTAAAGGTCTGGCAGTATGACAGAAGGAGTCCCCACTGTAGTCGTAGAGACGGTCAAGCATGTCTAGTACAAGGCAAATTCACAAACATAGCCGACAATCCCCACAACTTAAGATTTTATCAAAATCTTCACTATCATCAGAAGGTTGGAGATTGGAATGTGTGGAAGAATAAAAGTATACTTTTTGTATGTTTAAATAAAAATTTATTAATAGAAACGAATAACATGAATTGGTAGAGTTAAATATTCATTAAGAAACAGTAGTAAGTAGTTAAAGGTATCAAGAGTTCGTCGTAGTAACTTCTGTGTATGTATGTATGAGCGTTATCGTTATCGTCTTTGAAGTATTCGCTCAGTCTTAAAGGGTTCCGTTCGGTTATCAAATATAAAAGAGAAAACGATGAAGAGGAAAGAGGTGAAAGAGAAAGTGAGAGGTAATAATAATGTTCGCTTGACGTTTGTCAAGGGACGTATTAATTACGCTCGTCCTCTTCTCTCTGGCGACAGTCGAACTTAGCCCCTATTTTGTTTTGTTTGTGGGCTTTAAAAGGTCATTTGGGAATTCACTCCCGCATGTGATTCGAGTCTTTCCATTGGACGACAAACAAACTTCGCGTCGGCTCGTGAAAAGGTTCCGAAAAGGAATTTGTTTCTGATAATTAAAGATGATGGGAATTTTGTTTTTAGAATTTTCCTAATTTTCTACTGGTCGAAAAACATTTCGCATCGAGGTGTGAAATTTGACAAGTTTTGTTTTGGATTCGCTTTTTTGGCGTGTCTGCAAAGCTAGTAGCAGCCGTGGCGGGGATTGTGACTGATGCCCTTGCCCTCAGCCCAAACAAAGCCGCAACAGTAAACTTAGTTTTTTTTTATTTCTTTTACACATATCATTTGTTCACAAAGTTTTATCACAATCAGTTAAAAGGAGTTTTTAAATAATATGCATTAACACGTTATACAAATTCGATAAATCGTATTTATTTATTTCAAAGTTATGAAGTAAAAGAAAGTTCATGAAGTTCCTTTTTTGAAAAAATATAGACAAGGAATGTGATTCTATATTATTTAAATACAAAAATTCGTAAGGTGTTTGTTAAAAATTCGTAAGGTGTTTGTGGTGAATGGTGTGTTAATATGTGTGTATATGTTTGGCACGAAAGGTTTATTTCTCATAAATAGAGAACTTACTGTGAGATCTTTATTTATGAGAAAAAAATAAGATTCATGAAATGATCAAATTAGTGATTTTATTTTTTCTAAAATATTTTGTTTTTATTGAATATTTTTGTGAGAAAATTATCTTGGAGGCTGGAACCTTAAATATTTTTGCAGGGAAAATCATAATGGAAATACAAAACAGTATTTCTTAAATAAGGATTCTAATTAGCTGAAAAAACAAATCTGACTCCTTCGAAAATTGTAGGCTTTCTGAGACCTGTTTTGTAAAAGAATGATCACATCTTTTTGTAAAAACTGTTGTTTTTCTATAAATCAGTCTTCGCAATATTGAATTTAATGTCTCCGTCCCAGAAAACAAGATAACACAGGTTTATCAACAAATTCCTTTCGAACACTTTTCTTTATTATTCGGTTAGAAATCGTTTTTGAATATTTATAAGCGACAAGTTTACTGGTCTATCTTGTGACATTGTTAAACTTAAATCATTTTTAATCATTTTAAGTTAAAAAAAAAACTATTGCTCACAAAAAAACAATGGAAAGTCCTGCTAGTAGCAACAGACTGTATGTCACGGATAATTCATTAAAAGATTCTTTACCATATGTAATAATACACTTTGTTGAAATTTTATTTGTCCGTTCGTTTGGTCGTTTTTTCTTTCTCTCCTTTTCTTGCTAGGGCCGTTGGGAAATTGAAATGTCTTTGCGGTACCACGTGTCGCGTATCCCGCCACTGATTGGTTAGCTCCTTCTGGTAGAATCTCAAGGAGCGAGAATTCTCAGTTTTTTGATTTTCGTCGACTTGAGCAGTCCTGAAAATTTTAGCTCCGTCAGACCAAAGACGTAAAAAGAAGTTTGAATTTATTTGTGGGCTGGAAAAGCTCACAAAAGAAGAAAAGAAAGAATTTCCTCCTGACGAACAGAGAAGAAACAAGATTCAAGATACTACTTCCAGAGTAAGAAAGAGTTCATTTCTCTAAAAAGGATCGTTGCCCCTGTTTGTCATTAACCCACGTGGTGTAAGAAAAAAAAAGTTTAAACGTCACCTCTTCCAGAGGAAGAAAGAAAATTTATTTTAAGAAAAGACTCTTCTTCCAGAGGAAGAAAGAAATTTTATTTTAAGAAAAGACACTTCTTCCAGAGGAAGAAAGAAAATTTATTTTAAGAAACGTCACTTTTTCCAGAGGAAGAAAGAAAATTTATTTTAAGAAACGTCACTTCTTCCAGAGGAAGAAAGAAATTATATTTTGTGAAAATATACTTCTTCCAGAGGAAGAAAGAAATTTATTTTACGAAAAGATACTTCTTCCAGAGGAAGAAAGAAATTTTACTTTCCGGAAAAGGGATACAGTTCCCCTGGTCGACCCACAACCAACAAGGGTTGAAGAGACTCAACAAAACAAAAAAAAAACAACAACAAAAGCAAACACTTTTTCCAGACTCGAGACAAGAAACGAACTACGAATACTGTACCTAACAAGGTAAACTGAGAAAGACTTTAATTTTTTTTATTTTGTGGTACCAAGGCTATAACCTAGCCTTTGCTAACTGACCTGTTTTGCAGTCAGCGCTCAACTCCTCTCTTTTTTTAATAAAGCTGTAAATTTCCTTTAATTTGAACCCTTGTGTTGTATTGAATTTTTTATTTTTTGTATTACCTTTCCCCTTTTGTTCACAGCAGAATTTTTTTCCTACTACATAAAAAATTTCTGCACTCTGCAAAACAGTTACCCTCTGGAAAACAGAGGTTCCCTTCCCTTCGCCATTGTTTGCTTCCTACTTTTAGGCGTTCTGTAGACGCCATAATGTCTACTTGTTCGTTTCTGTTTGGGGCCAATTTTTCGTGCCATTTTGTACACGTGTAGGTGAGATGACCTCTACTCCCACCGTCTCTCTTCTTAAGAGAAAGGGGATACTTAAGAGACATGCTGGACGACTAAATAAATAGTTCCTATTTGGAAAATGACACTGAAGACGACATTGTCTCTTCATTTAATGTTGAGGAGACTCTGTATCGAGCCAGAGTCTTGGACATCATTGCTCGGTTGCAGAGTTTGTCCAGGCCTGTGGGTTTTGCTGACTCACGGAAGATGAATTTTAAGACTACTCCTTATAATTTAACTCCTAAGTTGGATAGCCCCAAGTTTAACCCCAAAAGTCTCGAAAATGACAAGCTCACTTTCTTGAACTTCCAGAAGGAATACGTTAACTGTGTGGCAGGTTTGGATAGTGATGCCTTGAGACTCGTGGTATTAAAAAACCACCTGGAAGTCCGACATCTGTCTATTTCCGACGCCAATTTTGAGGCTACCATATTAATATTGGAAAAAGAATTTTTGGACAGGGGTAATATTGTAGATTCCTTGTTTGCCTTTATTCTGAAGGGTAATAAAATTTATAGTGATCTCGCTTCTGCTAAGAAATTTCATACGAATTTCAAGGCTCAGGTTTACGAGTTAAAGGATTCCTTTGATTTGGATTTCCTCGAGAAAGATTCTCCTGGAAATAAACTACTGAGTCATGTAGTGTTTAAAAAATTGCCTCCTCCACTGAAATGTGAATTAATTCGTCGGGTAGGGAGCAATTACCCTTCCTTAGAAGATATTTTAGAAAACTACACTGAGATTGTTCACACCCTCGAATTGACTAAGCCTGTAGAATCTAATCTTCGTAAGACAGTGTCTAGTTCGAGGAAAATAAACAAACAGGAATTCAGGAGTAAGTTGGTTACGAAAGAGCCCTCCACCCTGGAAAATTTTTTTGTGAAACCGGTTGGAGTCTACTTTAAGTGTAACTTATATATGAGTGATAAACACAAGGCATTCGTTTGTGCCACTTACGCCTCGCTTACTGACAGGGTAAAAAGATGTGAAGAACTGGGATTGTGTGATCGTTGTACTAGCCCATCCCACGTGAGTAAAGCTTGCCCGGGCAAGGAGCTAAAAATCCTTCCATGCTGGCATTGTAGCAGTCGTGGGCCGCGGGCGCGCTCTGCCCTTCTCTTAAGACTGCACTAGTTTCTAACACTTGTTGGCATGTAGGTAGCTCTGACCTGTTGCCTGTTACTGAAATTTCTATTCGCGCGGGTTCTGTCGAGAAGAAAATTAACTGTTTAGTGGACTCAGGAAGCGAGAGGTCCTACCTGGCAGATTGTTCTGGATATGTTGAAGTGCAGAGAATTTGAGATGAAGAGGAAAAATTTATGATTAAAACCTTCTTGAATGCTGAAGAGCGGTGTTTTAAGGAGATTGAATTGCATGTACGTTTTCCTAATTCTAAGCATCTCATTCCATTTCCGGTGGATGATAAATTGAAATTGACCTTCCATGTGGAAGGGTTGAGCCTAGCTGTGAAAAACTTAGCTAGAGCAGGAGCCAAGTTGGCTGCCAATTTTTCTGATGTAAAAAATGATACCTTACCGGTGTATGGGCTGTTAGGAGTAGATGTTTTGAAGCTTATTGAACCCTTGCGAACGCTTAAGTTTATGAGAGGTACCGTATGGGAATTTCCTCGGGGCATTGTACCCTTTGGAAATGTCGCTGATTTCATGCCTCCCCATACTACAGATTCTGGTATCGAGGCATGTGGTCTCAACTACAATCAAGTGATTACTGACCATTCTAGGTGTAACCTGACTCATGTATACTTCGTATTAAATCCCAAATCGGATTATGTAGATCCCTTGAGTTGTTTTGACGAATCCTCGGTTGAGAGATCCCTGGAAAAATTATTCAGCTTGGAGACCCTACGAGTCTCACAGGACGAAGTTAGTGACTATGATAAAGACAGAATTGAATCATTTCGCGCCTTTATTTGCTTTAAAAACAATATCTATTTTGTTAACTTGCCTTGGCTAGAAGAAAAACTGTATCTGGTCCCTTCAAATCACCAGGTGTCTCTATCTTTACTTTATCGTGTGGTGAACAAACTAACCAAACAAGGGCTAGTTCTTCCTGTTACTGTTAGAAGTAGAATTCTTCTAAGTGAGATTTGGAAATTGGGTTTAGCCTGGGACGCCCGTGTCCCTAATGATATTCAATTAATATGGAATAAGTTGTATCTCGATTTATTGAATGTCGACAACCTGAGGTTCAAACGATTTGCTGTTGATACATCCGCCCCCGCTGATTTGATAACACGAGGAATTACCTTGTCTAAATTCGAATCGGCCTTGCCCCGTTGGATGGAGGGTCCCTTGTGGCTTGATACTGATAATTTAAATTGGCCGAAAAACGAACTGTGCTGTCTTAGCTATGAGAGTCGGAGACTAATGGCTAATGTTTGCACCCCCAGCATAGAAGATCCTGAGATGGATCCTGTGTTGGACATGGAAAGATTTTCTTCCTTCGCTAAACTTTTGAGGGCTTTGTCTCTCTGGTCTTTAAATTTTTGTTTTGAATCTGAAAAGGTCGGACAAAGACCCCATTTTGAAGGTTAGAATTTACTTGCTTAAATTCGTACAGTGCTCGTATTTTTGCGAGGAAAGAAAGTTTTTGTTGAACCCTCGTAAGAGCCAGATTCCACTGTTGATTACTAAGTTAGATCTGTTTCTAGATGATGAAGGATTACTCCAATCCAGAGGGAAGATCGGTAATTCTAAATTCTTTTCTGATTATATTGTTTATTCTGTTTTGTTGCCTAGATCTTGCCATGTAACTAACCTTATAATACTGAACTGCTATTTGCAATGCAAGCATCTAGGCATTGCTGATACATTGAGTAGACTTCGTTTGTCAGGATTTTGGATACTTAAATCACGGCAGACAATTAAAACTGTATTATCTTCTTGTGGCATTTCCAAGAAGTACAACTCTCTCTCTCCTTTAAATACCCTAAGGTAACCAATTTGCCCAAACATCGAGTCAACCTTGTTAGGATCTTCCAAAACACTGGGATAGACTTTACAGGACACTTATGGATGCGGGAAAGTGAAGAATCTAGAAAGATGTATATCCTGATTTTTACGTGTTTCAGCATTAGGGCTATTCATTTGGAACTATTAACTGATATGACCGCTAACTCTGTTGTTCTGGCACTTGTGAGATTCTTTAACATTTATTGTGTTCCGTCCCACATATATTCCGATAATGCTCGCTCCTTTGTGGCTGGTTGTAATTTGGTTCAGAAAGTTTGTATGTCTGACGAGTTTGAACAGAATTTTAGTGTTCACCACATCACACACCAGACCATTCCGTTGTACTCAGCCTGGTTTGGTGCCGTGTGGGAGAGATTAATCAAGGTTGTGAAGAACTGTCTTTTTAAGAGCATTGGTCGACAGAAATTAGATTATTTCCAGCTTCTGACGGTTTTATCCGATATACAGAGTTCGGTTAATGCGCGCCCCTTGACTTACCGTTGTTCTGATGACGCGAGTTTGAACATCATATCTCCTAAAGCCTTTATTCGCCCTTATTATAACAGCTCTGTCTTTTTGAATGAACAGTAGGCCTATTTTGCCAATCCTCCCGCTTCTAGGGTGATCTTATTGTCAGCTTAGAATGTATAGATCAATATCTGGAAGAGTTTAAAAAGTTGTGGTATGAAGAGTATCTCTTAGGATTAAGAGAATTGTCTCGTGACCTGCACCAGTCTGAATTTAAAAATTTTATTAAAATAGGAGATGTTGTCCTCATTAAAAATCCCATGAAGCCTCGACCTTATTGGTCCAATGAAAGCGTGATTGGGCTCACACAGTGTAACGATGGGTTGGTCAGATCTGTGTCGATTAAAAAGTTGATGGCGTCACACAGGAGCATTCCTTGAGGAATGTTTTTCCAATGGAACTGTCCATTACTCACACTCGCCAGGCCACCATACCCCCTTTGGAGTCGGGTAATGTAGTCGCTAGTGACGTGTCTCAAACGACCGGTTCTGGATTGAACATACGGCACCGTAGAGGTAGTAGAAGTGTTAGTAAAAGAAATTCAGATATTAGGTACTAATATTTAGCTTAGTTTGAACTTTATTCCGTTTGAGGCATTTTGCTTTTTCTCCTTTTTCTTTTTCTTTTGGGAGAGTGTTGAAATTTTATTTGTCCGTTCGTTTGGTCGTTTTTTCTTTCTCTCCTTTTCTCGCTAGGGCCGTTGGGAAATTGAAATGTCTTTGCGGTACCACGTGTCACGTATCCCGCCACTGATTGGTTAGCTCCTTCTGGTAGAATCTCAAGGAGCGGGAATTCTCAGTTTTTTTATTTTCGTCGACTTGAGCAGTCCTGAAAATTTTAGCTCCGTCAGACCAAAGACGTAAAAAGAAGTGTGAATTTATTTGTGGGCTGGAAAAGCTCACAAAAGAAGAAAAGAAAGAATTTCCTCCTGACGAACAGAGAAGAAACAAGATTCAAGATGCTACTTCCAGAGTAAGAAAGAGTTCATTTCTCTAAAAAGGATCGTTGCCCCTGTTTGTCATTAACCCACGTGGCGTAAGAAAAAAAAAGTTTAAATGTCACCTCTTCCAGATCAAGAAAGAAAATTTACTTGAAGAAAAGACTCTTCTTCCAGAAGAAGGAAGAAAATTTATTTTAAGAAACATCACTTCTTTCAGAGGAAGAAAGAAAATTTATTTTAAGAAACGTCACTTCTTACAGAGGATGAAAGAAAATTTATTTTAAGAAACGTCACTTCTTGCAGAGGATGAAAGAAAATTTATTTTAAGAAAAGACTCTTCTTCCAGAGGAAGAAAGAAAATTTATTTTAAGAAAAGACTCTTCTTCCAGAGGAAGAAAGAAAATTTATTTTAAGAAAAGATACTTCTTCCAGAGGAAGAAAGAAAATTTATTTTAAGAAAAGACTCTTCTTCCAGAGGAAGAAAGAAAATTTATTTTAAGAAACGTCACTTTTTCCAGAGGAAGAAAGAAAATTTATTTTAAGAAAAGATACTTCTTCCAGAGGAAGAAAGAAAATTTATTTTAAGAAAAGACACTTCTTCCAGAGGAAGAAAGAAAATTTATTTTAAGAAAAGACTCTTCTTCGAGAGGAAGAAAGAAAATTTATTTTAAGAAAAGATACTTCTTCCAGAGGAAGAAAGAAAATTGATTTTAAGAAAAGATACTTCTTCCAGAGGAAGAAAGAAAATTTATTTTAAGAAGTGTCACTTCTTCCAGAGGAAGAAAGAAAATATATTTTAAGAAAAGACTCTTCTTCCAGGGGAAGAAAGAAAATTTATTTTAAGTAAAGACACTTCTTCCTAAGGAACAAAGAAAATTTATTTTAAGAAAAGATACTTCTTCCAGAGGAAGAAAAAAAAATTATTTTAAGAAAAGACTCTTCTTCCAGAGGAAGACAGAAAATTTATTTTAAGAAAAGACACTTCTTCCAGAGAAAGAAAGAAAATTTATTTTAAGAAAAGATACTTCTTCCAGAGGAAGAAAGAAAATTTATTTTAAGAAAAGACTCTTCTTCCAGAGGAAGAAAGAAAATTTATTTTAAGAAAAGACTCGTCTTCCAGAGGAAGAAAAAAAATTATTTTTAGAAAAGACTCTTCTTCCAGAGGAAGAAAAAAAATTTATTTTAAGAAAAGACACTTCTTCCAGAGGAAGAAAGATAATTTATTTTAAGAAAAGATACTACTTCCAGAGGAAGAAAGAAAATTTATTTTAAGAAAAGACTCTTCTTCCAGAGGAAGAAAGAAAATTTATTTTAAGAAAAGATACTTCTTCCAGAGGAAGAAAGAAAATTTATTTTAAGAAGTGTCACTTCTTCCAGAGGAAGAAAGAAAATTTATTTTAAGAAAAGACTCTTCTTCCAGAGGAAGAAAGAAAATTTATTTTAAGAAAAGATACTTCTTCCAGAGGAAGAAAGAAAATTTATTTTAAGAAAAGATACTTCTTCCAGAGGAAGAAAAAAATTTATTTTAAGAAAAGACACTTCTTCCAGAGGAAGAAAGAAAATTTATTTTAAGAAAAGACTCTTCTTCGAGAGGAAGAAAGAAAATTTATTTTAAGAAAAGATACTTCTTCCAGAGGAAGAAAGAAAATTGATTTTAAGAAAAGATACTTCTTCCAGAGGAAGAAAGAAAATTTATTTTAAGAAGTGTCACTTCTTCCAGAGGAAGACAGAAAATATATTTTAAGAAAAGACTCTTCTTCCAGGGGAAGAAAGAAAATTTATTTTAAGTAAAGACAGTTCTTCCTAAGGAACAAAGAAAATTTATTTTAAGAAAAGATACTTCTTCCAGAGGAAGAAAAAAAATTATTTTAAGAAAAGCCTCTTCTTCCAGAGGAAGACAGAAAATTTATTTTAAGAAAAGACACTTCTTCCAGAGAAAGAAAGAAAATTTATTCTAAGAAAAGATACTTCTTCCAGAGGAAGAAAGAAAATTTATTTTCTTCCAGAAAGAAAATTTATTTTAAGAAAAGACTCTTCTTTCAGAGGAAGAAAGAAAATTTATTTTAAGAAAAGACTCTTCTTCCAGAGGAAGAAAGATAATTTATTTTAAGAAAAGACTCTTCTTCCAGAGGAAGAAGGAAAATTTATTTTAAGAAAAGATACTTCTTCCAGAGGAAGAAAGAAAATTTATTTTAAGAAAAGACACTTCTTTCAGAGGAAGAAAGAAAATTGATTTTAAGAAAAGATACTTCTTTCAGAGGAACAAAGAAAATTTATTTTAAGAAAAGATACTTCTTCCAGAGGAAGAAAGAAAATTTATTTTAAGAAAAGATACTTCTTCCAGAGGAAGAAAGAAAATTTATTTTAAGAAAAGATACTTCTTCCTGATGAAGAAAGAAAATTTATTTTAAGAAAAGACACTTCTTCCAGAGGAAGAAAGAAAATTTATTTTAAGAATATATACTTCTTCCAGAGGAAGAATGAAATTTATTGTACGAAAAGATACTTCTTCCAGAGGAAGAAAGAAATTTTACTTTCCGGAAAAGGGATACAGTTTCCCAGGTCGACCCACAACCAACAAGGGTTGAAGAGACTCAACAAAAAAAAACAACAACAAAAGCAAACACTTTTCCAGACTCGAGACAAGAAACGAACTACGAATACTATACCTAACAAGGTAAACTGAGAAAGACTTTAATTTTTTTTTTTGTTGTGGTACCAAGGTTTTAACCTAGCCTGTGCTAACGGACCTGTTTTGCAGTCAGCGCTCAACTCCTCTCCTTTTTTAATAAAGCTGTAAATTTCCTTTAATTTGAACCCTTGTGTTGTATTGAATTTTTTATTTTTTTTATTACCTTTCCCTTTTTGTTCACGGCAGTTTTTTTTCTTACTACATAAAAAATTTCTGATTTATAAGCGACAAGTTTACTGGTCTATCTTGTGACATTGTTGAACTTAAATTATTTTTAATCATTTTAAGTTTAAAAAAAACTATTGCTCACAAAAAAAACAATGGAAAGTCCTGATAGTAGCAACAGTCTGTATGTCACGGATAATTCATTAAAACATTCTTTACCATATTTAATAATACACTTTAATACATCAAGAGAATCAGAGGATTACTTTTTACCTCCAGCTTGAATTAGCCAAATAAAATCTATCATTTCTTTGTATAAAAGAGCACTACCAATATAATCTGGATACTGATTTTGAAAATCCAAACATTCATTTCGAAGGCGTGCTTTGTCATTTTTGCCGTTAGTGTCTAATAAATGCAGTTTAAGAAACAATTCAAATGTTTTTCTTAGTTTTGCCAAACGCTGACCTCTTTCTTGAATATCAAAGACTAAATGATTGACAACTTCATGCATTTTTTTATCTTTTCCTTTGCTGTTAACTTCTTTTCCTTCTAGCGCGATCCTCAGTTTGAATTCCTTTTTCTTTGAAATATTTTTTCAACGAAATTCAAGGCATAGCATATTATTTCTTCCTTTTTTACCAGTATGTTGGTCAACCCTAACAAGTCCGTACCTGCTTGATTTAACCCAACCCAAAGAACTTGCATCTTCTTTTGGACTCTCTCCACAGAGCATGAAATTGGATGCCAGAAGTTAAGTAGGGCGATAAATTAATTTTTTTAAACAACCACGTAAGTATCCCAGAAAGACATTTTGTTTCATGGCCGTCATCTTAAAGTTGTAAAGGTTCAAGGTAGACTATTATTTTGTTTAGATTTTGGTACACTACAGTCACAGTATCATATCTTGCACTCTATTTAGTTTCAAACTGTTGTCTCACTATTCGAGAAAACATTGCTTCAGTTTTGCCCATCTTGATGAAGGAACAAAAACTATGTTGAGGACACAAAATGTTGTAACACATGGATCTACTGCACGTTAATGAAGGCTAGCTACATTAAGATCATTATTTTCACATTTTACAAATATTTCTTTTCGGTTTACATCCAATATTTTCTTTTAAACATCATTTCCAGTTCCAGCTAAGTTATCGTAGAACTAACCCAGAAAATTTTCTATGGGTAAACCATACATTTCTAACAATATGGGTAAACCATATTGTTCTAACAAGCTGAGAACTTTGATTTCAATACTGTTGGCATGTTTTTTTCTCAAGTTAGAAAAACTCTAAGAATACTTCATTTAATTCCATTTCATTTCTACTGATGGATACATACCTTAATATAAAAAAGGTGGTATCCGTGTGTAATGTCAAGATTTGAATCCATCATTATTGTGTAATATTTCGCGTTTCTCAATTATTTTTACACGGTTTCATCAAGGACATGAATTCTGAGTTCTGTTCAAGAAATAAGTGTACTTGTCTAGCATGATCCTTGAATTCATCAATATCTTCTTCTTCTTCTTCTATGTGCCCTGTCCCTTCATGACGTAGGCGATCATGGTTCTCCACGTCTCCCTATCCCTTGTGGCTCTTAGCATGTTTGCTTCTGTTACTTCTGGCAACCCCCGTTCCGTCATCCACCTGATCAGGCCCTGCAAATATGTTATCCTCTGTCTCTTTTTCCTTCTATCTGACCAGTCAGTATCAGGTTCTCCAAGCTCTCCTTCCTCATTGCGTGTCCCAGAAACTTCAGTTGTCTCTTCCTGATGCTCAGTATCAATTTCCTTTTTGTTGCCATTCTTTCCAACACCTTATCGTTGCTTGCATGCTCAGTCCACGATATCCGCAGCATCCTTCTGTTGAACCACATTTCCGCTTCTTCCAGTTTTGTCCTCATTTTCGATGGTATTGTCCAGCATTCACTGCCGTATTGAAGAACTGACATCACATAGCAATCCAGCACTCTTTTCTTTGTTTCTAGTGAAATTTTCCTGTGTTAGTACATTCCAAAATTGGATTATATTTTGCCAGAAGTTTAATAGTAGCAAAAAAATTTCCAGAATTCTCGTCTGTATTATTCTGACAATCCTGTTTTCTATTTTTTTCTTTCTACCGATAGTTGTTGAATGAGTGTAAAAATGACATATCATATCCAGGCACTTAATCATGTAATTTCTATGCACAGAATTGTTTTCATGATCTGGAATCCGTGGATTAACTTCCTCAAATTTCTGAATCCATCCTCCTTTACAAAACCAGACTTTTGAGAATCTGATTTCGTTGCATTTTTTGAAGCAAGGAAAACAGTAATAGCGCACATGAAAGGAGGACTACAATAATCAAGTTCTTGGTAGAGCTTCACCACTTGTTTACCGCTTGACAAACAACTTCGTTGACAAGGAATTCGTTTGCGCATCCGTAAGAAATGAACCATAAATACTGAAATTTTTCAAATCCTAATTTTACCAAATTTTGGGTTAGTGCATCCGCATCTGGTTTCTTCATTTTCTTCAAATTCTTCAGGATGTGCTTTTTGGTGCAGTGGATATCGACTCAGAACAAGAAATCGGGGAGCCGAGTTCGAATTCCAGCTGAATTCATTGCATTCACTTACGCGCAAATACCCTTGGGAAAGGTATTAATACGTCTCTTCCTTCCAGTTATGGGTTAACTAACAGGACAGATTGGGTACTATAGCCTTGGTCGGCAACCAGTCTACCGCCGAAAGCAATGGCAACCTCGTGCGGGATAATCTTCTGCCCAGTCAGTCATGTTTCTTTCGAGACATGATCGCCCAAGCGTGTATCACGTATGGCACTTAACTGACTGTCTGACATCCGCATCTGGTTTCTTCATTTTCTTCAAATCCTTTGCTTTTTAATATGAATTGATGCCGTCATTATCAATAATGTCTTCTTCATTTTCAATTTCTTTATCACTAACTCATCTTTATGCCCACTCAAAACCTGTTCATCTTCATTTTCACTCAGATTCTGCTCATCTTCATTCTTGCTCAGATTTCAGCAATCAGATTCTGACAGTTGTACTAAGTCACCTTTGTGTTCATGATCTCGTTCTGCAACTTTTTAATTCCTTTTTAAAAAAAACGCTTCCAATGCGCCTCTTTGTCTCTCATCATCTTCTTTTCTTGCTTTTTTCTGATTTCGAAACTGAAGACCACTGGGTTTTTCTCTTCTGATTTGTGTGCAAAACATGGGATTGGGTGATTTTTATTTAAAGTTTCAAACTTGAAAGTAACGAGATTATTATATTGAGATTATTATTTTTACAGTTTACAAACATTGCTCTTCAATTTACATTCAATATTTTCTTTTAGACATTATTTCTAGTTCCAGGTTGACAAAAAGTGCGAACCATAATTGAAAACCAACGATAAAATTTATTCAAATAGTCTTTGATTTTATGATAATCTATCTCCGCACCCAACCTTTATATATTTTGAACTTTCTTTTCAATACCAATTCACAGACATGAAAATATACTTAATAACCAGCCCAAACTGATCACAATGTGTATATGCGGTCCGTTCCCACCGCCAGACAATGGAGTCATTATTTAAAACATACTGGGGTCATTTGAAACCAGTCTAAAATTTTCGTCACAAGTTTGGCCGAATTACCAGCAGCCAAATATAAACATTTCAAAACTTAAATTAAAAACTATTTATTTGATTTTAATATCTAATTTTAGGTGTATTGGCTAAATAAAAACAAAATAATATACTCCATCTGTAGTGCGGACTCAACAGAGACTGCTGCCTGGGTACACTGATCAATCTCACTCCCTTTCCACGTTAGTGCTTGATGCACTCAGCTCGAAGTTTAAGAGTGCAGAAAAACCAAATATGAATAGACACAAATTACGTGTGCAGAAACGCTGAATAAGGAGAGATTGTGTAGGTAAAATCACTAAATAGAAAGAGAATACGTGTGCACGAACACGGAATAGAGAGAAGAATACGTGTACAGAAGAACTGAATAGGGTCAGAATACATGTGCACAAGCACTGACTATTGACTAACTACAACTACAGAAACATTAAATAGGGACAGATTACGTTTCCAGAAGCTCTGAATAAGGACAGATTACGTGTCCAGAATCGCTGAAAAGGGACAGATTATATATCCTGAAGCTCTGAATAAGGACAGATTACGTGTCCAGAATCGCTGAAAAGGGAAAGAATACATACCCTGAAGCTCTGAATAAGGACGGATTACGTGTCCAGAATCGCTGAAAAGGGACAGATTACATATCCTGAAGCTCTGAATAAGGACACATTACGTGTCCAGAATCGCTGAAAAGGGACAGATTACATATTCTGAAGCTCTGAATAAGGACAGATTACGTGTCCAGAATCGCTGAAAAGGGAAAGAATACATATCCTGAAGCTCTGAATAAGGACAGATTACGTGTCCAGAATCGCTGAAAATGGACAGATTACATATACTGAAGCTCTGAATAAGGACAGATTACGTGTCCAGAATCGCTGAAAAGGGACAGATTACATATCCTGAAGCTCTGAATAAGGACAGATTACGTGTCCACAATCGCTGAAAAGGGACAGATTGCATATCCGGAAGTCGAATAAGGACAGATTACGTGTCCAGAATCGCTGAAAAGGGACAGATCACATATCTAGAAGCTCTGAATAAGGACAGATTACGTGTCCAGAATCGTTGAAAAGGGACAGATGATATATACTGAAGCTCTGAATAATGACAGATTATGTCCAGAATCGCTGAAAAGAGCCAGATTATATATCCTGAAGCTCTGAATAAGGACAGATTACGTGTCCAGAATCGCTGGAAAAGGGACAGATTACATATCCTGAAGCTCTGAATTATGACAAATTACGTCAAGTATCGCTGAAAAAGGGACAGATTACAAATACGGAAGCTCTGAATAAGGACAGATTACGTGTCCAGAATCGTTGAAAAGGGACAGATTACATATCCTTAAGCTCTGAATAAGGACAGATTACATGTCCAGAATCGTTGAAAAGGGACAGATTACATATCCTGAAGCTCTGAATAAGGACAGATTACGTGTCCAGAATCGCTGAAAAGGACAGATTACATATCCTGAAGCTCTGAATAAGGACAGATTACGTGTCCAGAATAGCTGAAAATAGACAGATTACATATCATGAAACTCAGAATAAGGACAGAGAAGTGTGTCCAGAATCGCTGAAAAGGGACAGATTACATATCCTGAAGCTCTGAATAAGGACAGATTACGTGTCCAGAATCGCTGAAAAGGGACAGATTACATATCCGGAAGCTCTGAATAAGGACAGATTACGTGTCCAGAATAACTTGAAAAGTGACAGATTACATATCCTGAAGCTCTGAATTATGACAAATTACGTGTCAAGTATCGCTGAAAAGGGACAGAATACATTATACTGAAGCTCTGCATGAGGACAAATTGCGTGTTCAGAATCGCTGAAAAGGGACAGATTACATATCCTGAAGCTCTGAATAAGGACAGATTACGTCAAGTATCGCTGAAAAGGGACAGATTACATATCCTGCTTCTGAATAAGGACAGATTACATGTCCAGAATCGTTGAAAAGGGACAGATTACCTATCCTGAAGCTCTGAATATGACAAATTACCTGTTCAGAATCGCTGAAAAGGACAGATTACATATCCTGAAGCTCTGAATTATGACAAATTACGTCAAGTATCGCTGAAAAGGGACAGATTACAAATACGGGTGCCTTGAATAAGGACAGATTACGTGTCCAGAAATCGCTGAAAAGGGACAGATTACATCCTGAAGCTCTGAATAAGGACTGATTACGTGTCCACAATCGCTGGAAGGGACAGATTACATATCCTGAAGCTCTGAATAAGGACAGATTACGTGTCCAGAATCGCTGAAAAGGGACAGATTACATATCCTGAAGCTCTGGATTATGACAAATTACGTGTCAAGTATCGCTGAAAAGGGACAGATTACACATACGGAAGCTCTGAATAAGGACAGATTACGTGTCCAGAATCGAAGAAAAGGGACAGATTACATATCCTGAAGCTCTGAATAAGGACAGATTACGTGTCCAGAATCGCTGAAAAGGGACAGATGACATATACTGAAGCTCTGAATAATGACAGATTACGTGTCCAGAATCGCTGAAAAGGGACAGATTATATATCCTGAAGCTCTGAATAAGGAGAAATTGCCTGTTCAGAATCGCTGAAAAGGGACAGATTACATATCCTGAAGCTCTGAATAAGGACAGATTACGTGTCCAGAATTGCTGAAAAGAGACAGATTACATATCCTTAAGCTCTGAATAAGGACAGATTACATGTCCAGAATCGCTGAAAAAGGGACAGATTATATATCCTGAAACTCAGAATAAGGACGGATTATATGTCCAGAATCATGAAAAGTACAGAGCATATATCCTGAAGCTCTGAATGCGACAAATTTCATGTCCGAATCGCTGAAAAGGGACAGATTAATATCCTGAAGCTCTGAATAAGGACAGATTACGTGTCCAGAATCGCTGAAAGGGACAGATGACATATACTGAAGCTCTGAATAATGACAGATTACGTGTCCAGAATCGCTGAAAAGAGCCAGATTATATATCCTGAAGTTCTGAATAAGGACAGATTACGTGTCCAGAATCGCTGAAAAGGGACAGATTACATATCCTGAAGCTCTGAAATTACGACAAAATCATGTCAAGTATCGCTGAAAAGGGACAGATTACAAATACGGAAGCTCTGAATAAGGACAGATTACGTGTCCAGAATCGCTGAAAAGGGACAGATTACATATCCTTAAGCTCTGAATAAGGACAGATTACATGTCCAGAATCGTTGAAAAGGGACAGATTACATATCCTGAAGCTCTAAAAGGACAGATTACGTGTCCAGAATCGCTGAAAAGGGACAGATTACATATCCTGAAGCTCTGAATAAGGACAGACTACGTGTCCAGAATAGCTGAAACAGACAGATTACATATCATGAACCAGAATAAGGACAGAGTATGTCCATAAAACTGCTGAAAAGGGACAGATTACATATCCTGAAGCTCTGAATAGACAGATTACGTCCAACTGCTGAAAAGGGCATTAGACTACATATCCGCTTGGTATTTGAATAAGGACACAGATTATGTCCAGAATAACTGAAAAGTGACAGATTACATATCCTGAAGCTCTGAATTATGGCACAACACATGTCAAGTATCGCTGAAAAGGGACAGAATACATTATACTGAAGCTCAGTACGAGGACAAATTGCGTGTTCAGAATCGCTGAAAAGGGACAGATTACATATCCTGAAGCTCTGAACAAGGACAGATTATGTCAAGTATCAGAAAAGTGACGATTACATATCCTGTCTGAATATGACAGATTACATGTCCAGAATCATGAAAAGGGACAGAGATTACCTATCCTGAAGCTCTGAATAAGGACAAATTACCTGCTCTAACGGCGAAAAGTGGCGATTACATATCCTGAAGCTCTGAATTACGCGACAAATTACGTGTCATAACGCTGAAAAGGACAGATTAAAATACGAAAGCTCTGAATAAGGACAGATTATGTCCAGAATCGCTGAAAAGTGACAGATTTCAGCTATCCTGAAGCTCAACAGCACCGATTACGGGCCCAGCCAACGTTTTAAAGGGACAGATTACACATATCCAGCTCTGAATAAGGACAGATTACGTGTCCAGAATCGCTGAAAAGGGACAGATTACATATCCTGAAGCTCTGGATTATGACAAACATGTCAGCACACGAAAGGGACAGATTACACATACGGAAGCTCTGAATAAGGACAGATTACGTCCAGAATCGCTGAAAAGGGACAGATTACATATCCCTGAAGCTCAGAATGGCGACAGATTACGTGTCCAGAATCGCTGAAAAGGGACAGATGACATATACTGAAGCTCTGAATAATGACAGATTGCTGTCCGAATCGCTGAAAAGGGACAGATTATATATCCTGAAGCTCTGAATAAGGAGAAATTGCCTGTTCAGAATCAAGAAAAAGATTGATTACATATCCTGAAGCTCTGAATAAGGACAGATTACGTGTCCAGAATTGGTTGAAAAGAAAGGACATATATCCTGTCGAATAAGGACAGATTACATGTCCAGAATCGCTGAAAAGGACAGATTACATATCCTGAAACCCTGAATAATGACGGATTATATGTCCAGAACTCATGAGTACAAGGATTACAGATCCTTGGGGTTTTGGAATATGACAATTACGTGTCCAGAATCGTCAGTGACAGATGACATATCCTGAAGTCGACCAGACAAATTTCATGTCCAGAATCGCTGAAAAGGGACAGATTACATATCCTGAAGCTCTGAACAAGGACTGATTACGTGTCCAGAATCGCTGAAAAGGGACAGATTACATATCCCGTCTGAATAAGGACAGAAGATTACGTGTCCAGAATCAGAAAAGTGAGCAGATTACAGATCCTGAAGCTCTGAATTGACGCCAAATTACGTGTCAAGTATCGCTGGAAAGGACAGATTACAAAATTAAAGTCGGAATAAGGACATTTGCCGTGTCCAGAATCGTCAGGCGTTACAGATTACATATCCTGAAGCCTGAATAAGGACAGATTACGTGTCCAGAATCACTGAACAAGGACAGATTACATATCCTGAAGTCGAATAAGGACAAACTACGTGTCCAGAATCGCTGAAAAGGGACAGATTACATATCCCGAAGCTCTGAATAATGACCAAATTACGTGTCCAGAATCGCTGAAAAGTGACAGATTACATATCCTGAAGCTCTGAATTATGACAAATTTCGTGTCCAGAATGGCTGAAAGTACGATTTAGTATCCCGAAGCTCTCCAATAAGGACATCATTGCGTCCAGAATCGCCGAAAAGGGACAGATATATTATCCGAAGCTCTGAATAAGGACAGATTACGCGTCCAGAATCGCTGAAAAGGGACAGATTGCATATCCCGAAGCTCTGAAAGGCGACAGATTACGTGTCCAGAATCGTTGAAAAGGGACAGAATACATATCCTGAAGCTTTGAATAAGGACAGATTACGTGTCAAGTCTTTCGAAAAGGGACAGATTACATATCCTTGCGCCTGAATACGGACAGATTACATGTCCAGAATCGTTGAAAAGGGACAGATTACATATCCTATGTGCCTCTGAATAAGGACAAATTACCTGTTCAGAATCGCTGAAAAGGGATGATTTGCATATCCCGAAGCTCTATCAAAGGGACTGATTACGTGTCCAGAATCGCTGAAAAGGGACAGATTACATATCCTATTCTGAATAAAGACAGATTACGTGTCCAAATCGCTGAAAGGGACAGATTACATATCCTGAAGCTTCAAATTGCGACAAATTACGTGTCAAGTATCGCTGAAAAGGGACAGATTGCTATAAATACGGAAGCTCTGAATAAGACAGATTACGTGTCCAGAATCTGCCGAAAGTATGACAAGTAGATGACATATACTGAAGCTCTGAATAATGACAGATTACGTGTCCAGAATCGCTGAAAAGGACAGAGATTACATCCAGTTCGAATAAGGAGAAATTGCCTGTTCAGAATCGCTGAAAAGGGACAGATTACATATCCTGAAGTCGAATAAGGACAGATTACGTGTCCAGAATTGCTGAAAAGGGACAGATTACATATCCTGCAAGTTTGAATAAGGACAGATTGCATCGCTCATATCGCCGCGAAAGGACAGATTACATATCCTGAAGCTTTCCAATAAGGGACAGACTACGTGTCCACAATCGTCAGGTAAGCAATACTATACACATGAGCTCTTGAATAAGGACAAGATTACGTGTCCAGAATCGCTGAAAAGGGACAGATTACATATCCTGAAATCGAATATGACGATTATATGTCCAGAATCGCTGAAAAGGCATAGATTACATATCCTGAAGCCCTAACAAGGACAAATTACGTGTCCAGAATCACAGTATTACATTTTTTTATCCTGAAGCTCTGAATAAGGACAGATTACGTCCAGAATCACTGAAAAGGGACAGATTACATATCCTGAGTTCTGAATAAGGACAGATTACGTCCAGAAATCGCTGAAAAGGGACAGAATACATTATACTGAAGCTCAAAATAAGGACATTACGTGTTCAGAATCGCTGAAAAGGGACAGATTACATATCCTGAAGCTCCGAATATGACAACTTACGTCTACAGAATCAATGAAAAGGGACAGATTACATATCCCAGCTCGAAAATACACAGATTACGTGTCCAGAATCGCTGAAAAGGGACGGATTACATATCCTGAAGCTCTGAATAAGGACAGATTACGTGTCCAGAATCACTGAAAAGGGACAGATTACATATCCTGAAGCTCTGAATAAGGACAAACTACGTGTCCAGAATCGCTGCAAAGGGACAGAATACATTATACTGAAGCTCTGAATAAGGACACATTACGTGTTCAGAATCGCTGAAAAGGGACAGATTACATATCCTGAAGCTCTGAATAAGGACAGATTACGTGTCAAGTATCGCTGAAAAGGGACAGATTACATATCCTTAAGCTCTGAATAAGGACAGATTACATGTCCAGAATCGTTGAAAATGGACAGATTACATATCCTGAAACTCTGAATAAGGACGGATTACGTGTCCAGAATCGCTGAAAAGGGACAGATTACATATCCTGAAGCTCCGAATAAGGACAACTTACGTGTCTAGAATCGCTGAAAAGGGACAGATTACATATCCTGAAGCTCTGAATAAGGACACATTACGTGTCCAGAATCGCTGAAAAGGGACAGATTACATATCCTGAAACTCTGTATAAGGACAGAGTATGTGTCCAGAATTGTTGAAAAGAGACAGATTACATATCCTTAAGCCTGAATAAGGACAGATTACATGTCCAGAATCGCTGAAAAGGGACAGATTACATATCCTGAAACTCGAATAATGACGGATTATATGTCCAGAATCGCTGAAAAGGGACAGATTAGACATCTGAAACAATGGACAAATTACGTGTCCAGAATCGCTGAAAGTGACATAGCACATATCCTTAGAAGCTTCGAATTATGACAAATTTCATGTCCAGAATCGCTGAAAAGGACAGATTACATATCCTGAAGCTTCAACAAGGACTGATTACGTGTCCAGAATCGCTGAAAAGGGACAGATTACATATCCTGAAGCTCTAATATGATGATTACGTGTCCAGAATCGCTGAAAAGGGACAGATTACATATCCTGAAGCTCTGGAATATGACAAATTACGTGTCAAGTATCGCTGAAAAGCGGGACAGATTACAAATACGGAAGCTCTGAATAAGGACAGATTACGTGTCCAGAATCGCTGAAAAGGGACAGATTACATATCCTGAAGCTCTGAATAAGGACAGATTACGTCCAGAATCACTGAAAAGGGAATATATTTGGCATATCCTGAAGCTCTGAATAAGGACAAACTACGTCCAGAACGCTGAAAAGGGACAGATTACATATCCTGAAGCTCTGAATAAGGACAAATTACGTGTCCAGAAATCGCTGAAAAGTGACAGATTGCATATCCTGAAGCTCTGAATTATGACAATTTCGTGTCCAGAATGAAGGGAAAGGGACAGACGGATATCCTGAAGCTCTGAATATGACAGACATGCATTCAGAATCGCCGGAAAAGGACAGATTTACATATCCTGAAGCTCTGAATAAGGACAGATTACGTCCAGAATCGCTGAAAAGGGCAGATTACATATCCTGAAGCTCTGAATATGACAGATTACGTGTCCACAGAATCGCTGAAAAGGGACAGAATACATATCCTGAAGCTGAATAAGGACAGATTACGTGTCAAGTGGTCGCTGAAAAGGGACAGATTTACATATCCTTAAGCTCTGAATAAGGACAGATTACATGGTCCAGAAATCGTTGAAAAGGGACAAGATTACATATCCTGAAGCCTGAATATGCATTAAATACTCGTTCAGAATCGCTGAAAGTGACAGATTACATATCCTGAAGCTCTGAATAAGGACGATTTTACGTGTCCAATCATGAAAGGGACAGATTACATATATCCTGAAGCTCTGAATAAGGACAGATTATGTGTCCGTGAATCGCTGAAAAGGACAGATTACATATCCGAAGCTCTGAATTATGACAAATTCCATGTGTCAAGTATCGCTGAAAAGGGACGGATTACAAATATTGAAGCTCTGAATAAGGACAAGATTACGTGTCCAGAATTTGCTGAAAAAGGGACAGATGACATATACTGAAGCTCTGAATAATGACAGATTACGTGTCCAGAATCGCTGAAAAGGGACAGATTATATATCCTGAAGCTCTGAATAAGGAGAAATTGCCTGTTCAGCAATCGCTGAAAAGGGACAGATTACATATCCTGAAGCTCTGAACAAGGACAGATTACGTGTCCAGAATTGCTGAAAAGGGACAGATTACATATCCTGAAGCTCTGAATAAGGACAGATTACCTGTCAAGTATCGCTGAAAAGGGACAGATTACATATCCTGAAGCTCTGAATAAGGACAGACTACGTGTCCACAATCGCTGAAAAGGGACAGATTACAAATACGGAAGCTCTGAATAAGGACAGATTACGTGTCCAGAATCGCTGAAAAGGGACAGATTACATATCCTGAAACTCTGAATAAGGACGGATTATATGTCCAGAATCGCTGAAAAGGGACAGATTACATATCCTGAAGCTCTGAATAAGGACAAATTACGTGTCCAGAATCGCTGAAAAGTGACAGATTACATATCCTGAAGCTCTGAATAAGGACAGATTACGTGTCCAGAATCACTGAAAAGGGACAGATTACATATCCTGAAGCTCTGAATAAGGACAGATTACGTGTCCAGAATCGCTGAAAAGGGACAGAATACATTATACTGAAGCTCTGAATAAGGACACATTACGTGTTCAGCATCGCTGAAAAGGGACAGATTACATATCCTGAAGCTCCGAATAAGGACAACTTACGTGTCTAGAATCGCTGAAAAGGGACAGATTACATATCCTGAAGCTCTGAATAAGGACAGATTACGTGTCCAGAATCGCTGAAAAGGGACGGATTACATATCCTGAAGCTCTGAATAAGGACAGATTACGTGTCCAGAATCACTGAAAAGGGACAGATTACATATCCTGAAGCTCTGAATAAGGACAAACTACGTGTCCAGAATCGCTGCAAAGGGACAGAATACATTATACTGAAGCTCTGAATAAGGACACATTACGTGTTCAGAATCGCTGAAAAGGGACAGATTACATATCCTGAAGCTCTGAATAAGGACAGATTACGTGTCAAGTATCGCTGAAAAGGGACAGATTACATATCCTTAAGCTCTGAATAAGGACAGATTACATGTCCAGAATCGTTGAAAATGGACAGATTACATATCCTGAAACTCTGAATAAGGACGGATTACGTGTCCAGAATCGCTGAAAAGGGACAGATTACATATCCTGAAGCTCCGAATAAGGACAACTTACGTGTCTAGAATCGCTGAAAAGGGACAGATTACATATCCTGAAGCTCTGAATAAGGACACATTACGTGTCCAGAATCGCTGAAAAGGGACAGATTACATATCCTGAAACTCTGTATAAGGACAGATTATATGTCCAGCATCGCTGAAAAGGGACAGATTACATATCCTGAAGCTCTGAATTATGACAAATTACGTGTCCATAATCGCTGAAAAGGGAAAGAATACATATACGGAAGCTCTGAATAAGAACACATTACGTGTCCAGAATCGCTGAAAAGTGACAGATTACATATCCTGACGCTCTGAATAAGGACAGATTACGTGTCCAGAATCGCTGAAAAGGGACAGATTACATATCCTGAAGCTCTGAATAATGACAGATTACGTGTCCAGAATCGCTGAAAAGGGACATATTACATATCCTGACGCTTCGAATAAGGACAGATTACCTGTGCATAATCGCTGAATAAGGACAGATTTCGTGGGCAGAAGCACTGAATAAAGACAAATTACGTGATGGAACTTACTGGATTATTCCACGAGACCTAATATTCTTGATCTCAATTCAAGGACCATCATTACTCGAAATTGAATATAAAGGATGGAACAAGATTCTAAACGGTAGAATATGCCTAGGAAAAAAGAAACAAGACTCAAGGAGACAAATGAGGAACGACGTTGCAATCAAATCTTCAAGCCACTTCTGGTAGCCATGTAGTTATCTTCCTTTAACTTAATTCTCTAAATTATTTACTCGCCACTGCTGTATTGAACTCGCAACTCTTTTTGTCAAATCACTGGAACTAACCAGTGTCTACAAATAATTTAGAGAGTTAAGTTAAAGGAAGATAACTACATGGCAACTAGAAGTGTAATCGCACATGGAATTAGAATGATATAACCCAGTGACCATAATTTTATAGTTCGGTTCAAAATTCATAGCACCTGAAGATGACTGGAGCGTATAACGCTCAAAACGTCTTAAACATGGCACTAAAGATGAGGACAATAGTGTAAACAATGTACATAGTGTAAATACTACTCCGTCTCAGAAGTATAGACTAGTGCTGAAGAAATTATTAGTATAGAACTTAGGAATTTCAACCATAAAATGATGAAAACCTAACTTCTAGTCTAGCTTAAATTCGAGGTACCAAAGAACAATTCTCTTGAAAAATTCGAGGTATCAAAAGAAAAATTCCCATGAAAATCAGAACAATTCCTATGAAAATCAGAAGAATTCCCATGAAAATCTTTCTAGAAAATGCACATTAAAGCTACGATACAGCGGTGGGAAAGAGATTTAAGTAGACATACCTGATTAGGATCGATGGCCTCTCAAATTTTTCTTTTGCTTTTATGAAGAATCTCTAAATATATAGCAGTAGTACCAAACCAGATCGAGCAAGGGTGAATGGTAGACTTAAAAAATTGATCCAAAACAAACAATTAATATAAAACCAAAATTCTTTTCTTTTACAAGAACAAGTGCTTCCAAAATATATTGATTAAATAAATATCTGCCCTTTTTTATTCCTTTTTTCTTTTTTTTTCTTTTTTGTAAGGCATGATTTTTCTCCACTTTCGTTTCCCATGTCACTCTGCGATAAAGTTTCATTCTGTAATTTTAAAATTCTTTTTCGAAGAGTACGTTTCTGTTTCTGTTAACTTTTACACTTTGACGAATCCGTGGCAAAATAGAAGTAAGAACTTTTAGTGTTCTTGTGGCTTTTTATGAAAATTGCAACGTTTTACACTTTTTAAAGCCTCCTCTTTTACGCAACTTATCTACTCTTTCTTTCAAATTCTATTTCCATTACCAAAGGGCTTTCTTTTACCGTAATTCGTACTTTGACACTTTTTGTCTATTTTTATCAGCCGACATTTTTATTTAACTGTCTCATCTACATCTAATTCTTACCTTTTTTTCTGTCTTTTGTCTCAGCGGCCTGAGAGCTATTATCTATCGTTCACATCTACTTTTTCTATTTCCAATAAGTCGTGACTTGCCTTGTTGACGATCGATTGATCACAGCTACGCTTTTTCTTCTCTCGGCGGCCAGTTGGTTTCATCTAGATCACCGCATTGGCATTCCTGTCGACTTACATAATGACATATGCGAATATATATCTACATTGGAATGCACACACATACATCCATTTACATATATACATACACATACATACGCTGTTGTATACTTTTGTAAGTGACTACAGATATCTATGTAGATGTTTATACATCCTTCACTAAAAACTACGTGTAGAGAATAGCAACGCAATGTATGAAACAGATGTAGTACAATATTTGTGCAATACTTTGTGAATAGCATTTTTCCTGGGTTAATATGCAAATACTAGACAAGACAATGAAAAATCGATATTACAGGAAGTAATATTTTTCAAAGGCGCCCTCAGCTTTGTTGGTAACACTTCGTGTGGTGTTAGTAGAATAGAGAATAATATCTTAACAAAAGTAGAGATAACGAGACAAAGCGTAAATGCTATTCAGACTACGTGTTTCACTTCTACAATAAGCGTTGTTGGTAACACTTCGTATGATGTTAGTATAATATAGAATAATATCTTAACAAAGATGGAGATTACAAGGCAAAGCGGAAAAGCCTTCTGACTACGTGTTTTGCTTATACAATAGGCGTTTTTAAGCTAAAATGAGACAAAACTTGTGTGTAAGGAAAATGCGTTAGAATATGAAGTAGAGAGACGACCTAAATTCTTTTCCCTTGTTGAAGCTGTTAACGACGTGCTTGATTATAATTAAGTCAATTTCCATCTTTTCTCAGTTCGCATACCGCATGGTGTTACTAATGATTTTGAGATTATACTGTATGAATCAGGTCTGAGCTTGACCACATAGATCTGTGAAATTCTTTTAATAGGTCCCTATTGTTTTAAGATATGAATTGGTAATCTGTTTCAAGTTTAATGCAATAGAATTCTACTATATATAAGAATGATATAAATAATACCTTATTTTTAGCATATTTTAAAGTTTCCTAAAAATAAAGTACTTTTAAACCATAGAAATAAAATGACAGCA
The DNA here is from genome assembly GCA_037127315.1 of Ascarosepion bandense. NCBI lineage: Eukaryota > Metazoa > Mollusca > Cephalopoda > Sepiida > Sepiidae > Ascarosepion > Ascarosepion bandense. The sequence continues at coordinate 2,612,173 of JBBBDQ010001038.1, forward strand.
TTATGTAAACATCATTACACTTTAAAATTTAATTAGTTATAATGTTCATTTATAATTTATACTCTAATATTACATAACAAATATTTTATTAAAATTAATGACCCACACAACACTTATTTGGTTTTTCATATCTCCAATATAAATTACTCTATTCAAATTTTAACCTCAACAATATAGCCCCTTTTAACAAACAGAGTAGTAAAAAATTAAATTTAAAAAACCTAAAATCTGACCTGTTATCGAAAAACAATGCCTACACTTTTGAATAATATATCTCCCTAGTATGTATCTTCCCCAGATAAATAAAAAGTATCATCAATTTCCTTCATGCAACCTAAATGTTCAACTTTACAGTTCAACGTAATTCTTACTTTTGATTGAGTAATACAGACACAAGCATAATCATATTGTCCAACTTCCTCCAAACACACCTCCTTAACCTTCTGAACAACCATGAATTCGTGTTAAATTTTCTAAAATAAATCATTTTCACCATTTGTTTTTAAAATATCTCCTGAAGAAGAACAATAATGTTCTGAATACTGATATCTTTGTGTCGTGTCAAGGGAATAGAAATGGTAGGGGGTAACGAAAGGAAAAAAGAAAAGAGAAAAAAGAAAAAGGAAAAGGAAAAAAGGGGGAAGGGGTGGTTGACATGGAAGTAATCTACCACTTCTAGTCCCCTGACATGGCTAAATTTCAACTTTTAGACTCTCAACTTAGATAAGGGGGAGGGGATATCTTTTAATATGAGACATAGGTATTTGTCTGCTTCTCTGTTTCCTTCCTTAAATTCAAAAACTATTAATCCCACCCCATTTTATTTTCTTGTGGATGGATTTTTTTATTTTTTTGGAATTCTACCAGTATAAAATCTTTTGTCATTTGAATTTGATTAAATAAAATTTTCGTCTCGCCGTTGCTGAAGAAGCGAGAATGTTCTCGCAGAAATGGCTATTCAACGGATTTAAACATCCAAATTTTTGTTTTATTTTTCTAGTTAGCTCTGTAATTAGAATATAATATTTGCATCGAGCCCTCCACCTTGATCAATTTTAATATTAATGAAATTAATATTAATTAGGATCGGCTTTGGGATTTACCTACCTGATTATCCTTTTGGATTATATATATATATATATATATATATATATATATCAGCATGCAGTGTAGGTATAGAAGAATCCAAAGGAGTATCCTGTACATACAGTGGTAGGATAACTCTCTAAGAGAGCTCTAAAAATATATGCTTATTAATACATATAGAGCTAATATAAAAACATGAAGGCAGACACGTTATTTCATGGTGAATCCGAACTATAGGCCTATTTCAGGCGAACCATCATCAGCTTCCGTGTTTATTTTACAAAGGATTTTACACGAATCGTGTAAAATCGAATTCGTGTAAAATCCTTTGTAAAATATAGACGGAAGCTGATGATGGTTCGCCTGAAATAGGCCTATAGTTCGGATTCACCATGAAATAACGTGTCTGCCTTAATTACACATAATATATATATATATATATATATATATATATATATATATTTTATATTTCATACTTCGCGCAAAGTACAATAAAGTGATATATATATATATATATATATATATATATATATATATATATATATGGCCAGAATTTCTTAATGCATCCTCATATATATTTTTCTTTTCATTAAATATTGATTTGTTTGATGAATTATTAGATAGTTTATGTTCTATGCCTTTGTAAATGAGTTTAATTATATTATTTGAATAATTGGACTTTGTATTTATGTTATGTATTGATTGATTGTTTAATACTTAGTTTTTGGTCCTAATAGGGTTAGACCAGTACACATTTCTATTAGAAATTGTTCGATACAATTATATAGTAGAACGTTTGAATATTTTCCATTTTTAAACGAGTTATTTCGCTACCCAGGTTTCTACCATGAGTGGTGTCTTCAGGCGATTTTTAATAACTGATATTTAATAATTGATTTTACCTTTTACCGTTTTTATTGGAACGTTCACGTGGCAGGGAATTTATGAACGCGCATTGTTTAAATTAAAACGAATTATGACGTTTTCATCCATGGCTGCATGAATCTAAGAGGTATTTCTTAGTGTGTATGCATTTAGTCATAATTTCTGTTCTTTCATTTAACAGTTCGTCTTTATTTGGGTACATCTTAATTTCTAATTTTTCTCTTGGCAAAGTCTACATATTTGTCCACCGTTGTAAGACTTGGCTGTTTTTACAATGCTTCACGTTATGTCAGAGTCTTTTTCATATTCTGATTTCAATTTCCAGACGTGGTTAGCCAATTTTGTAATGTTTTTTTAATTTTTCTATTTTAAATGTAGATCTGTGGTTGAACCACCTGGTCTTAAAGGTGCCTTTGGTTGAGACCAAATACATATTGTTTTGGCCACTGGGTCATGTACCTCTGCCTTATAAATTATTTCTTTTGTGTTGCAGAGACATTGAAGTGGATATTTATTTTTGTCCTTATAGTTGCATTCTTTGTTAGTTGTTTTGTTTTGTACGATGCTATTTAAGTTTCTGGCGTTTTGTTTTTTTATGTAACTATCTAATTATTAGTTTGATTCTGTTTCTGTTGACAATTTTGTTTACTTCTGATTCTTTTGGAAAGTGCTTACCTATTAGTTTAAAAAATATTTGTTCGATTTTGGTCTTTACTTCTAAATTAAATGGTGGGTTGAACCAGATAATGTTTCATTTTCTATTGTTCTTTTTGATTTGTCTGTTTGGTTGAGCATTATATTGTAAAATGTTTTTATGGCCAGAATTTCTTAATGCATCTTCATATATATTTTTCTTTTCATTAAATATTGATTTGTTTGACGAATTATTAGATATTCTGTGTTCTATGCCTTTGTAAATGTGTTTAATTATATTATTTGGATAATTGGACTTTGTATTTATGTATGGTAACTTAGTGTTTGTTTTCATGTATGGCGAGACATTTGCAGTTTGTAAATTAAGTTCTAAATATTGTAACACTTTATTATTTGTGTCCACTGTAATATCAAAATCTCGTTCTTTGAATAATTTTAAAAAGCTGTTTCCTTATTTTATCATTCATTCTTTTGTTGTCTGGTGCTATCATTAATCCGTCATCTCTGTATAATCCGTGGTTATCAATATGGATTCTTTTGTTTATTTTGTTTAAAATGTATATTCCCATCAATTCTGAGATTTCTGCTCCATCATACGATCCTTGTGGTACATCGAATGCTCCGTTGTTGGATTTCTTGATCCATGTTATACCTTTATGGAAAAGTATAGATTTTCAGCAATGTAATATTATATCAATATGCTTTGATGGTATTTTTATGTACATTTTAGCAAAATGAAATTAAATGGTATATATTGCTGGATTTATCTCCTTTAATAAGGATGTTTTATGATTATTTTATTTTCTTTACTTTGGTATTTAATAATTTTTGGAATTTGTTTTTGATTTTTTTCAATGTTATATTGTCTAAAATAGAGATCATGTCTTTTTCAAAAGGAGTCAATTAATTAATTTATGATATAAAGACTTTATCAATATCTAAGAAAGGTTTACTGGAAGCATTTAATTTTAATATTTAGCTCTTCTTTGTAGTGAGCACTCTTTATAAAAGTAAATGATTGAACAGTGGCTTTTAATCTACCTTTTATTTCATTTCCTTATAATATATATATTATAAATTGCGGGATTTTAATTTTTGGTTCTCGCGTTGCTCACAGTAGTTATATATTAATATACTGGGATGCTATTGTTAAATTTATTTCAATTAAATCTAAGCTAAAACTTAAACATAGGAAACTAGAGAAACGGAGGAAATTACACGAAAAAAACAAGTAAACTAAAAAAAACGAAGAAAATTAACCGAAGGAATTTAAACGAATGAAACTAGGTAAACAAAAGTAAATTAAACGAAGGAACTAAGGAAAAGAAGGAAGTTAAGCGAAGAAAGTTAAATAAAGAAAGTTAAATGAAAGAAACTAGGGAAACGAAATAAAATTAAACAAAAGAAACTAAAAAGTGAAGGAAATTAAACTAGAGAAAAGAAATTAAATTAAAAGAAGGAACTAGAAAAATAGAGAAACGAAGGAAATTAAATTAAAAAAAATGAAAGAAAATAGGGAACCGAAACTAAATTAAACACAGGAAACGAACGAAATTAGGAAAAGAAGAAGATTAAACGAAGAAAATTAAGAAGATGAAGGCAATTAAATGACGGAAACTGAAAAAACGAAGAAGATTAGACGAAGGACACTATGGAAACGAAGGAAATTAAATGAAGGAATTTAAAAGAAGGAAACAAGGTAAACAAAATGAAATTGAACAAAGGAACAAAGGGGAAAAGGAAGTTAAACAAAGAAAGTTAAATGAAGGAAGTTAAACAAAGAAAACGAAAGAAACTAGGGAAACGAAAGAAACCAAAAAAATGAAGGAAATTAAACTAGAGAAAAGAAAAAAAAATTAAAAGAAGGAACGAGGGAATCGAAAGAAAATTAAAATAGGAAATGAAAGAAAATAAAACAAAAAAAAACGAAAGAAAATAGGGAACCGAAAGGAAATTAAACACAGGAAACGAACGAAATTAGGAAAAGAAGGATATTAAACAAAAGAAACAAAGGAAATGAAAGCAATTAAATGAAAGAAATTGAGAAAACGAAGAAGATTAGACGGAGGAAACTATGGAAACAAAGGAAATTAAATGAAGGAAATCAAAGAAAGTAGAAAAACAAAGGCAATTAAATGAAAAAAAACGAATGCAACTAAGAAAAACGAAAAGATATGAAAGAAAGGAAACGAGTGAAACCAGAAACGAAGGAAATTAAACGAAGGAAATTAGGTAAACGAGCAAAAACGACTAGGGAAGTGTATGAAAAAAATGAAGCATACGAAACAAAGCAAATTAAGGTTACTAGAGAAACGAGATGTGCGTTTTGGTGCAGTCAAGAAATCGGGGAGCCGATTTCGAATTCCAGTTGAATTCCTTACATTCACTTATGCACAAATACCCTTGGGAAAGGTATTCATCCGTATTTTTCTCCAGCTATGGGTTAAATAACAGGACAGATTGTGTTTTATGACCTTGGTTGGCAACCAGTCTACCGCAAAAAGCAATGGCAACCTACTGCGAGATAATATTCTACTCAGTCAGTCATGTTTCTTTCGAGACATGATCGCCCAAGAGTGCATCACGTATGGAACTTAACTTATTGAAGGAAATGAGAAGAAGAAAATGAAGGTAAAGAAACGAACGAAAGAAATTAAACAAAAAAAGGAACTTAACATATGGAGGAAACAAAATGAAAATTAAAACAAAGTAAAATTTGAAAAAATATAGAAAAAAGAAAAGAAATATTAATAGGTTAATTAAAAGGCAAAAATGAGTCAAAGTAAATATGGTGATCGATCTCGGAAGTGGAAATACATTTACGGTGAATAAGATAAAGAATGTTATGAAAACAAGAAAGAAATAACAAAAAATGCATAATGAAAATTTGAACGAATTATCACAACTGCAAACAAAAGACATTAAGTAGAATGATATCAGAAAGTAAACCGACTTTAGGTAAAATGAAGCCTTGCAAACAAGTCTTGGAGATATTAACTAATACATACAAAACTTCAGGAATTGTCGCTATATTTTACGGCACTAAAGGGGCGATAACAAAATTAGCTTTATTTAGAAAGAGAACCAAACAAATTACATTAGATACTTCAATATACAGAAATCTGTACTAATTAAATCAGACAGTTTTATAGCAGTAAGAATATTTTTTACTTGTTTTTGTGTTGTATAGATCTGTCTGAGAGTCAGGGTTAATGAAAAAAGTTATGAAAAGCCTTTAAGGGACTAGCTTTTGAAAACCACTTATTGACCATTAACTGCGTCTAGATGTGGTCATCCAGTTAGGAAACTAAGGTAGACTCACCTACCTTTTAGGTACATCAGCTGCCTAATCGAATCAAAGATTGTTCGTACATTCTACCATTTCAAGATAGTGCGTTGCTAGCGTTACTGCTTTTATAACGTACGGCGTCCTCGAGGTTTGTTTCTGTAATTGCGGTTTCTGGCAATTATAGGATCAATTTGTGACATTATTGCGTGCTTATCATACACTAGCAGTATAGCCCGGCGTTGCTCGGGTGTAATGAAAGCTTTAAAACTAATCCATGGTCCTGGAGCTCAGACTCAGCCTAAAGAATATTTGGAGCTCAGACTCAGCTTAAAGAATATTTGTGTGAAGTTTGGTGAGAATCGGATAAAAATTGTGGATTTGTATAAAGGACATACAGACAGATAAACAGACACACACACACAAACATCTTGCCTTTTATATATATATATATATATATATATATATATATTATCGATTTTTTGCACTATTGTAAGAGCTGCAACCTTGAAACTCTGAATATCGTTTCTTATGTCTTTGTCTATGAGTGTGTGAAATTTGATTAAAATCAGACCACTCCTTCTATAACCCGATTTTTTCGATTATCAATTTTCGATATTTATCGGGGGTACCTCGACACAAAACCTAGCTAAGAACACTCGCAGACGCTTATAGTATAACTGTGTAAATTTTCAAGAAAATCGGTTCAGCCGTTTCGGAGTCTATAGGTAACGGACACACACACACACACACACACACAAAGTTCCATTTATAAATAAGTTTAGATTTCACACCATTCGCTTCCGTTTCTCTCTAAACCGAACTTCTAAATTCAGTCGTTGGCACAAAGTTATGTTCTAGATTTGAACTCTAGTTTTAGACGACATACATAAAACAATGGAGGTGCGTGGTGGTGTCATGGATATTGTCCCGGAATAAGAAGTCGGAAACCTGAGTTCGTATTTCCAGTTGAATTCGTTGTATTCACATACGCGCAAATACGATTGAGAAATATAATAATCCACCTCCTCTATGAACTGAATAGCTGGATAGGTTGATTTCTATAGCCTTAGTTGGCTACCCTGCTACTGCAGAAAGAAGTAGCAACCTACTGCGGAGAAATATTCTGCCTAGTCAGTCATGGAAAAAAAAAACATGATCACGTAAGTGTATATCACGTATGGCATTAACTGATTGACTTGGCGATCATGTCTCTTTCTATCCGTGACTGATTAGGCAGAAGATTTTCCCACAGTAGGTTGCCATTTCTTTCTGCGGTAGACTGGTTTCCAATCAAGGATATAGAATCCAGTATGTTATGCTATTCAACCTTTAGTTCGAGGTAGAAGATATACATTAACACCTTTTCCGAAAATATTTCCGCGTAAGAAAATGCAATGAATTCAGTTGGAATTTGAACCCTGCTCTCCAATTTCTCATTCCGAACCGATATATACTACACCGCAACGCACACCCCTACCAACTTTTCATTACTTTTGCAAAGTGATATCTCTAATCTATCTTTTCCAGTAAAACATAAGTCATTGATGACCCCTCACCATCGACGGCCATTAATGACCCTTCGCCATCGACGGCCATTAACAACTCCTCGCGATTGACGAGGAGGTCGTCGATGCTTCTGCAATCTTTTTTGTAGGTAGGGGGTGTTGATCCTCCGGGCGAGGTAAACTGGTTGCTAAACAAGGCTATAGAACCCAATTTCTCCTGCTATTTAACCCATAGCTAGGAGTAGAAGTGATGGATTGATACCTTTCCAAAGAGTATTTGTGCTCAACAAATTCAACTGGAATTCGAACACAACTCTCCTTGATATCACATGAAATTTGTCACGCAGTACAAATTTCAAATCTATGTAATCCCTTCTAATACATTCGAAATTTCAGTAAAAATTTCTTTTTTGTTTTTCGTCCGCAATTCACACTAAATTGTCTACTAAAAAAAACTTAATATTACGCATTAATTTGAAAATTCTTGGAAAAAGTAACCAATTGTATGATTTTAATGAAACTAGAATGGAGGTGCCTAATATATATCTATCTAATGCGTGACTTTTCAGAAATGAATTGAGTTCTCTCGGTGACTGGCGTCTGTATACACTGCTTACATACAAGACGTTAAAATTTCCCTTCTCTGACCCCAAGCGCCGATGACTTAGGGAGCAAAGACTCCGACTGACACCAAATCGGTCGAGTTTTCGATCCCGGCCAGAAGCAAGTGGATATGCCTAACCACACTGATGAACTGTGATACAGCGAAGCAGGCTTGTATGTGGATGACTAATATATATATATATATATATATGTATGTAAGGTGCCTCCAATATATCGCAAAAAACAGCATCATCTCACCCTTTTACATCCAATGGTGTGTAGGGCAGTAACTTTTTGTTACTATTTCCGCAACAAACTGTTTTTGTTTTTTTTTACGGTGCAGAGTTGTTAGCCCTGCGTCCAACCCCCAAACCTGGAGAACCGGTGGGCCATTATTGGTCCTTACGTTTACAGCACCTGGTATTCCCGAACGCCATCTAAGTACTGACCAGGCTCAATATTGTTTAACAAATCGTTACGAGAGTTTACATTAGAAAACGTAATATGACACAACTCATTTTTTTTTTCGGTGAAAACCACATTAATTTGGAAATTCTTTCAAAAATCAATTAATTGTCACATTTAAATGAAACTTTAAGGAATTATTAAAAAAATAAAAGAAGTTATTTTTGGAATTATTATTTTTAAAAGTTTAGATAAAAATATTTTTTTACATCTGTTATCCCCCACCACGTAAATTCAGGAAATTTTAAGAAATTAAATTTTGTTGATAAAATTGGGTTTATTAGTTAAACGCAGGACTCATTGGGAAATGTAAATCCCCTATTATTTTTTTTAAACAATTTGCCTTTATTTCCGAAAATCTGCTCCTAAAAGTAAAATAAAAAATGCAATAAAACTATGAAATTATCTAATTTTATAGGCTTTTAATTGCTTTAATAAACAATATATATTAAGAACATTATAGTCTGAGGAAATTTTTTCCGATTAATAATAAAATGTTAAAAGAACTGTTTTCATTTTTTTTAATAATTTATAAATTTTCAAAAATATTTTTAAAATACTTCAAACATTTGTTGTGATTAGTTTACAAATTTATTAAGTGACGATTATATCTACTAATCGAAAATTGAAAAGATTATTACAAATCATCGAGGCTTCATATTTTTCAAAAACTATTTAATTTTTTGCGTATTTGAAAGCTTTTTGTATGGTAATCTATATTTCAGAGTTTCTTACCCTTACAGAAAAAATTATACAACAATGTCACTTGTGATCGCCTTGCACTTATCTCGCATCTGTTAAACACATTTTAAATATGGTGAAAAGTTGACTCTCTGTTTAAGAAATAGTTTTTTCTAAGTTTTATGCGATTAATAAGTAATACTTGTGTAAATCAGATTAATTTAACATTAAATTTGCTAATTTTCTACAAATAATACATCGCAGATCTATATTCTACCTCTGCTAAATTTTTAAAACCGTGAATTAACTTTTGTTTATAAATGTGTCAATTGGTCAAAACAGGCCAAAAAATTGAAAGATTAAAAAATATTAAAATCTTTTAGATCCCAATTTCTTTGAAACTTTAATTTAAAAGTTAGTTATCAAAAATTAGTGGAGATACCTATATATATATATATATGCAAACAAGCCATTTTCGCAGTGCCGCTAAATAAACCGTTTGCTTTAAGATGGTATTGAAATCCCACTGATTTGTCATCAGACGGATATCTTTCCACTAAGCTATCGGCATACAGTAAGGAAAGGCAGCTTTCACAGCAGGTTATTTACAGGATGTAAGCAAACAGTAAGTAACTGAAAGTGTTCAATTTAGTAGCCGAACCAAACTGCGTTCAATTCATTAACCAAAGAACGTAGCATAAAGCCGTAAGTGGTTACTGTTTTTTATGAAATCTACCTTTCCCTAACGTGCTCTATCGATAGCGAGAGCATATATATATATATATATATATATATATATATATATATATATATATATATATATATATATTCGTCATCCACATACAAGCCTGTTTAGCTGTATCACAGCTCATTAGTGTGGCTAAACACATTCACATTAACCATTAGTGTGGCTAAACACATTCACACATTCATATATATATATATATATATATATATATATATATATATATAATTTAATTGTTTAAGCATTAGTTTTAATGTATACTTGTATTTGAATAGATATTTGAGTGTTTTTTATAATTAAAAAGTATATTTATTTATATCTAATGGTCTGAATAATCCATATATCTTGTTAGAAAAAATATGCGTCCTCCGGCAGGATACGAACCTGTGTCCTCTAAGGAAAACCCGTCAATTGATCTGACGTGCCTTGACTGCTCGACTACGGAGGACTTACAGGCAAAATCTTTATTAAAATCTTGCTGAACGGATTTTCAATAAATATACCCTTAAATTAAGTTATAGTTGTACGGATAATCTGGAAAAATTTATTAAAAAAATCATAATGATAATATTTCAAATAAAAATTTAAACCTAATTGAAAAAAATAATCATCTAAAAACTGAAGTCAATAATTTAGACAGTAATAAATTTAATCGTTGAAACCTAATAGAGTGTCATTTAGAACACATGTGCCTTACAGAATTCATAATTTATCAATGTACTATTTCTTTTATAGAAACGCTAGTAATATAAATATTTAGGTTAGTAGTACTAAGAATTCGCTGAAAAAAGATTTTATTAACTCACTTCTTTAATAGTAATAAGTACAGAAGTAGAACATTCCTATCGAAATATTTTTGTTATCTAAAAGAAACAAATATCCCCACAATAAAAAGGAATTTTTTTAAAAAGCTAGAATATGCACGTCTGTAAACGCCCGTGGCTGTTGTGTCTATATGAAAAACTATATATTATTAAATTTCTTAATTATGAAAATTTATTAAATAAACGTAATGAAATAAATGTCATATGCAAACATTGTAAAATGTTCACCTAAAAATATGGTTAAAAAAATTTTCAAGAAAAATACCCATTAACTTACATATATTTGATAATTTGTTTTGTATTATAATATAGTATAAATTAAATAGATATTACAATTTTTACAAATTAAGAGAGTTTATGAAAAAGTTGGAAAAAATTGCATTCTGAACCGAAATAAAATATTATCATCATACTAAAAGTTTTCTTTAGTCCAGATCAAAACTATCAAATCTTTTTTTTTCCTTCTTTTTAGATTTAAAAATGCTGGGATACTGTGAAAGCCAAGACAATAATCTTGTAACAAAAGTGGATATATCGAGAGCAGTCTAGATAGTCAATATACTGACACTTTCAAGTTAGGATTGAAAGAAAAAACCTGTATTCCTCAAAAATATAACCTATATTTTCAAATTTAAATGCTTAAACTTCATTCTGATTAGTTAAATTAAACACACACATAATTTTTCTGTCTTCCCCTATACCATATCAACTCTTTAAATAACAAGCGTATTGTTTTATACATTCAAATGTAAATCATTTTCACAACAATGAGTCAACATTGCCTGATGATGAGGTAAACTCTCGAAACAGAAATTTCTGAGTCGCAATATAAATTAAATTAATTTTTAAATTAATTTTAAATAAAAACAAATTTAATTATATATATATATATATATATATATATATATATATATATATTGTCAAAAGTGGTTCCCGTTTGTTTTTCACTCTCTTCTTTGAGGGAGCTGTTTTGTTTACTGAGATTATGAAAATAAACTATAAGCAAACCTTGTATTCACAATCAAATGAAGCTTTCTTAACGCATACACCTGCGTGCTTGTGTCATTATTCAATTGAGAATCTCTCCATCATAGAACAATTAATGCGCCCACAGTGGTTTGACGTAGAGCCTGATACGACGTTCAATTTACAGACTGATGTTCTCGATGTTGCTTCGAACACTCACTATCCTCATTTACCGTCGTCTTCTTACGTCCATGAATCGCCAGGTCTCTCCTCTCTGACTTGTCTTTCTAACCAAAATATTCTAGATACTCTAAATCCTTCAGAAATGCTTACTACTGCTTCTGTCACAGGTCATAAATGCTACTTTTATAAACTTAGCCAGTAATTATGCTTCTCTTGTCCAGCTAAAGATGCTAGGTGTCACAAATATAAAAAGTTTGGAAATTCAAAAGATTTCAAAACACTGTCGGTACATACCCTCTAAACATAAGTCTTCCATTGTCTGCTCGGACGAGCTTAAGTCACTGATGCCTCCTCAACAGGTGTTTACTCGTGCAACCAGACTGGCAACTGGGTCCCACCCATTCACAGTCAGGTTAGCCAAATGCAGACGACAATTCTACTCCTTCAGCTTCTTCTCTCGCACTTTCCGCCTGTGAAACTCGCTCCCGTATTCTTGCTTTCCTGACGGCTACAACCTCCAGAAATTTAAATGCAAAGTCAATACTCATCTACTAACCACTGGACTCTAGCTCTCTCCCCTCCGCTGTATAACCTTCCCTTTCTCTCCACCTATGTATCTGTCATCGCACCTGCTTTCTATTGTTCCTTTCTAACTAGTTTGTACTCCTCACTCTTTTCTAATTAATCTTTATACATTTATGTAACCCCCTGCACATCAGTGGCGTTTCCGCCTTGCTCGGGGTGAAATGATTAAAAAAAAAAAATTCTATGGTAGCCAACGTAACAGATACTCCTCCGGAATGTCTTTCAAAAAGTATGATTACAGGTAATGGCGTTGATAATGATGCACTAATTGACACCGGCAGTTTTGGTAGTTATATTAATGCCAGCATTGTAAAGATTGGACAGTGGAAGATGTTTCCCTGTTCTACTTAAGTGTCTATGGCAAATTCTTCTCTATCATTGCAAGTGATTGGAAACTACCTGGTTAGCCTGCAGTTAAGAAACACTTCATATAGAAACATCAACCTCTCGATAATGAAGAACCTCTGCATTGATGGGATACTAGGTCATGACTTTCTAATCATCATTCTAGTATGAAAATTATTTTTAGAGGACCCAAACCAGCCCTCAACATTCATGGATTAACAGCAGTCAATGTCCCATACCCGTCACTCTTCAATAACTTACCCCCAGACTGTAAGCCTATAGCAATAAACTCAAGACGGTACTCACTTGAAAACAAATAATTTATAAAAGTTGAAATTACGAGAATACTTAACGAAGGAATCATTGAAACAAGTGAGTCCTCATGGAGGGCCTAGGTATTAGTAACATCTTCTGAGAATCACAAAAAGAGATTAGCGATTGATTACTCTCAAAACATGAATAGGATCACTATGTTAGCCGCTTGCCTACTACTACAAATAGACGAAATCATAAGTGAAATTGCCAAATATAAAGTACAGCACACTAGATCTCAGAAATGCCTATCATCAAGTGGCTATTAAATCAGCATATAGGACCTACACAGCTTTTGGAGCAAATAGTTCCCTCTATCAGTTTAAAAATATATCATTCGGAGTTACGAATGACGTTGCGAGCTTCCAGCCAATTATAAATAAAATTAGTAGTGACGAAAGACTGGAAGGCACTTACGCTTATATTGACAACGTAATCGTTTACGGACGCAACCATGTAGATTACGTAGTCTGAAATAATTCATGGTGGCTATTGTGAAATATAATCTCACATTAAATACCGGCAAATGTTTTTTGGCGTAAAGACCATTAATTTACTAGGCTACACCGTGAGTAAAAGTCCTATGTTACCAGATCCAGAACGATTGAAACTTCTACTAAACTTGCCAATTCCTAGTAATATGTGTGCTCTAAAACGAGCTATGGATATGTTCGCACATTACTCTCAGAACAAGCGGATAATTTTCCAAAAGGCTTTTAAAAATCTTAAAAAGGATATAACCAACTCAGCAGTTACGGCTATAGATCCTGCCATTCCTCCAGTGGTAGAGGCAGATGCACTTGATTGTGCCATTGCGGCATCTTAAAGGCAATCAGGATTCTCTGATGCATTTTTTTTCAAGAATTGCGATATTCAGTATTTGAAAAAGAAGTCTATGTTATAATGGACACACTCAGAAAATGAATGCACCACTTGATAGGGCGACATTCCCGATTGATCACGAATCAAACGTCCGTCGTCTTTACGCTCAATACTAGAACAACTAGTAAAATTAAGAATGACAAAATAGCGAGGTGGAGAACTGAAACCTCCTGCTTTTCTTTTGATGCAAGCTATCGATCTGAGAAATAGAATGCTATGGTCGATTCATTATCGACAGTATGAAGCTTAATGACAAACATAGATAAGCTTTGTAACCTATACAATGAACTACACCACGCAGGAATAACAGGGATAACACATATGGTATGAACCAGAAACCTACCATATTCCGCAGATGAGGTAAAAATAACAATAAAATTATCTGGAATATGCGCAGAACACAAAATCGCAGTTTTTCAGGCCAATGCTAAGACACTTATAAAAGCCACTCAACCATTTGAGAGGTTAAATATAGATTTTAAGGACCCCTTACCGTCAGAAAATAAGAATCGCTACATGTTTACCATCATTGATAAATATTCGCAATTCCCATTCCCATTCGCATTTCTATGTCCGGACATATCAGCAAATTCGGTGATACAATGATGTTCTTTATTCGCCATTTTTGGGGTTCCAGCTTTTGAGGTTTCAGACCGTGGAGCCTCTTTCATGCCTAAGCAGTTGAAAGAATTTCTTCGGGAACGATGAGTGGTCACAAGTAGGGTGACTCGTTACCATCCTCTGATTAATGGCCAATCTGAGCGGTACAATGGCATTATATGGAAAACTACAACTAACTGCTGCAAATCTACTGGAAAGATGGCCTGCCCGATTCTCATTATGCTATCAGAACGCTTCTATGTACAACCACAAACGGTAAGCCCTACAAGATGTTCCTCTCGTTTCAACAAAGAAGCTCGGCAAAAACTTCGCTTCCTTCATGACTCTCTAACCCAGAAATCTCTCTTCTGAGACGGTTCGTCCGTCAAAATAAAAATGACTCATAGGCAAATAAAATGGAGCTAATTGAAACGAATCCTCAGTATACCCGGGTGCACCACCAGAATGAGAAAGATTCTGCTCTTTCCCTGAAAGTCCTCGCACCCGAGGGAGATGTACCTAAATCTGATATAGCTTGCAAGGAAAGGCCTAAAGATGGCGACCCTTCCTCTTCAGTTAAAGTTCAACATGGCAGCATTGAGCCGTGGCACTCATCAAACAATTCACTGCATGAATCGGATACTGAGTCCCTATCATCTCGGGAGACCCAGAAGACCCTGGGAGAACCAGTAGTGGATGATCGCTCGATAGCTCAGAAGTGAGTCCATTCCCAAACTAATTCGGAATCAGAATCACAGCAGATCACACGCAGACATTTTTGTTTCAACTCGAAACGAAGGGAGAAAGCCAGTCACAGTGAGTCCTAGGAATCCCAGAATGCCGACTTACCAAAACGTTCCAGAAGAACCCGCAGAACGCCGACAAAGTGGAATGAATTTCTCCTGTACACCTAAAAAGAGTTGAGGGAAATCTTATGAACAATCAAGAGTCATCTCTCCTTGTTTTGTCACTCTCTTTGAGAGAGCTATTTCTGTTTACTGAAACTATAAAAGAACACTCGATGCAAACCTTGTATTCTCAGTTGAATAAAGCTTTCTTAAAGCTTACACGTACTTACTTTTGTCATTACAATATATATATATATATATATATATATATATATATATATGTGTGTGTGTGTGTGTGTGTGTGTGTGTGTGTGTGTGTGTGTGTGTGTGTGTGTGTGTTTGAAATATTTGTAGTTATCTATTTATCTGTTTCATGGGTAGCAATTTTTCAAAATAGACGTTTGCTTATCGCTTCCTTCTAAGAACTTTGTTTTTGTTTTTATGGCTTTCAAAAGAAATACCTCAGGGTGATGACAGTCCGAAATAATTTCACTTATTTTGTTTATTAAATCATTGAAGTTTTTTAAGTTCTATGATTTGCATTTTCTATATACGGAAGTGAAATTAAAAAGCATAATTAAAAAAACACCGAATGGTTTAATAAACAAAAAGAAATTATTTCGCATGGTCGACACATTGGCGCTTCCCTTTTGAAAAACACAAAAAGAACGATGAATCTTTGAAGCATTTAAGATAAACAGGCACTCATCTTGAAAAAGTAGAATTTTGAGATATTTACATTATTTAGTATTGCTGAAGTTTTTACTAATATTTCTATCGAGATTTATAAACTCTACTCTCCCTTCTGCTCATATTTACAGTGTCACTACACAGCATTTTATTATATCAGAATGAAGTATTTATAAAAACTTAAATAAACAATATTGTATTTTTATTAAATAAGTATTTTTTTTATTTTAATCATTAAATTGTTTTTAAAACAGTGGGTGTATTTTGTATGTTAAATAATTAAACTGAATAAAATTAATGAAAAATTGATTGCATTAAACTACGCCTTCTAGTACTAACAACTGTACTTATCTGTTTGCATTTCTCCCCAAATGTGCGTTGTGGTGCATTGGATATCGGCTCCGAACGAGAAATCGGGGAGCCGAGTTCGAATTCCAGCCGAATTCATTGCATTCACTTACGCGCAAATATCCTTGGGAAAGGTATTAATCCGTCTATTCCTTCCAGTTATGGGTTAAATAGCAGGACAGATTTGGTTCTATAGCCTTGGTCGGCAACCAGTCTACCGCAAAAAGCAATGGTAACCTACTGCGGGATAATCTTCTGCCCAGTCAGTCATGTCTCTTTCGAGACATGATCGCCCAAAGCGTGTATCACGTATGGCACTCAACTGACTGACTGATGCACGGAATGTGGATTAACAGAAGTCACAGAATTTCGTATATAGATGTAAATTTATTTGATTAAGTTACGCATCCTAGTAAAATCATTCTTACTCTGTACGGCCTTATCTGTTTGCGCTTCATCCCAAAATTTGGTTTCAAGATATGGCTATTTTAGAGGGTGTAACAGACGGACTAACGGAAGTCAGATAACGATCGAGCGCTCTAGAGAAGAAAACTTGAAAAAAGCAGTTACCACTTCGGCGATATATGCATAACTTTTCAGCAATGAATTGAGTTCTTTCGGTAACTGGCGTGTGTATGCACCGCTTATATATAACACGCTAAAATTTCCCTTCCCCGATCCCATGTACCTATGGCTTAGGGGTAAACAACTTCGACCGATACCAAATCGCTCTAGTTTCGATCCCTGGCCGGAGGCAATTGGATGTCTAACCACACTGATGAGCAGTGATACAGCGAAACAGGCTTGTATGTGGATGACGAATAATCTTATATATAGATTGCTCTGCATGAAAGGCTTTAAATGGGTAAGTAAGTAAAGATATATTTTACATTTAAAAGCGATTTTAGAAGCATTTAGAATTCAAAAAATAAGCTGAATATATACTTCTTATTCTTTTTATATATGACGTGTCCCTTCAGGACGTAGGTTATTATAGCCTTCCACATATCGCCATCCCTTGTACCTCTTAACACCCTTTCTCTTGTTACGATTTACAAATCCTGCTCTGTTATCCAAGCCCATCAAGTATGTTACGCGTTGCTTTCTCCCTGTCTCTCTTTCTCACTATCAGCCTTGTGAGTATCAGATTCTCCAAGCACTTTTCCTCCTTACATGTCCCAGAAATTTCAGCTGCCTTTTTTTGATTTTAAGTATTAGTTTCCTTTTCGTTTCAATCCTCTCCCAAACCTGTTGATGTTTACATGTTCTGTCCATATTATCTTTAGCATTCTTCTGTAGAACCACATTTCGGTTCAGGTCTTTCCTTCATCTTTGATGAGACTGTCCGGCGTTCGGTGTCATATTGAAGGATAGACATCACATAACAATCCAGTACTCTCATCTTTGTTTCCAACGAAATTTTCCTATCACTCATCGGTTTTTCACTTTTCTACCCTCTTTCTTTTTCCCCTCTTTTTTAATATCCTATTACCCCGTACAAAAAGATTTCTGAAAATAAAATAAAGTGATTTTTTCTGTTTTTTAATTTTTTCTGTTTTTTCAATTTTCATTAAAAAAATCGTTCATTGCCATCATTATTAACTACCTGATGAGACATTGTTCTTTCAATATCAAAACAAAATGTACAATTTTGTAGTAGTTTGTATGTGTTCTAAAGCATATGTTCCTTTATATTTTAACAAAGTTTAGAAGATATATTTTTTCTACCAAAGATTATATTGTCTTATTCGTTTTCATTTAAAGGAACAAATATATTCAATAATTGAGATCTATAATTACATATGTGGATGTGCGTTGTGGTGCAGGGGATATCGACTCGGAACGACAAATCGGGGAGTCGTTTTCGAATTCCAGTTGAATTCCTTGCATTCATTTCTGCACAAATACTCTTG
Organism: Ascarosepion bandense; assembly: GCA_037127315.1. NCBI lineage: Eukaryota > Metazoa > Mollusca > Cephalopoda > Sepiida > Sepiidae > Ascarosepion > Ascarosepion bandense. The sequence goes on from JBBBDQ010001038.1 coordinate 2,630,582, forward strand.
GGAAAGGTATTAACCCGTCTCATACCTCAAGTTATGGATTAAATAATAAGACAGATTGGGTTCTATAGCCTTGACTGGCAACCAGTCTATCGCAGAAAGCAATGGCAACCTACTGAGGAATAATCTTCTGTTCAGTTAGTCATGTCTCTTTCGAGACATGATCGCCCAAGCGTGTATCACGTATGGCACTTAACTGACTGAAGTACATATACAAATATGATGATAATTTCTGAACTTCCATAGATTTTAAGTTGAATGAACTAGGAGTAATTTGTTTAGACTGCCTTTCAGTTGATCCAACCCAAAAAGTTAAAAAAAATGAAACTCAAAAAGTAAGTAGAAGACTTTGAGGAGAAGGATGAAGCTTAGAAATTGGACACGTAGGAGTATTAATACAAAGATAAAGTACCGAAACTCATGAGTTCCATGTTACAACTGAATAATAAAACTTGTTCATCAGTCAAAAGAAGAAAACAATGAAGTACAATATATTCTAGCAAATCTATTTATAGGTAAGTGAGATCCTTAAATAGAAACCTTTTGAGTGTGTTTATCTTCTAGTAATATACGGAAATATACAATTCTAGTTTCTTCTTTTAGTATTTAGCAAAGTTCAGAAGAGATATTTTCTCTCTTTCTCTCTCTCTCTCTCTCTCTCTCTCTATATATATATATATATATATATATATATATATATCCTCTTATCAAGGAATAACCTGTGAGAAAACAGCTACTAATCATGTGAAATATTTTGCTGCAATTTTTGACGGTACGGGTACATTAGTAATAAATATTTGCCATTTTTTACCTTAAACATAAACATTTAATGAATTTTGTTCTATCCTAGACACGACAGACATTACTAGCCATTGTGCTTTCATCTAGCAAACGTCTTTCCATTATATGGGAAGTATTCCTGGGTTAGTATTTCTCTCACGCCCTGTATATCGTTTATATTAACGTTTAAAGTGATACATACTGCCTGATTAAAATACATTACTTGTCGATATATAATTAAACATAAATGTGTAAAAGTATTCATCTTTTCATGGAGTTTAAATATTGTGATGATATTTTTTTGTAGAATCCCATGAGTTCACTCTGCTTTTTATCATGTGTTTTAAAAAGATGCTGGCAATTTGCGTTTTGTTTAGAAATTTTTAATCTCTAAGAATAGTTCTTTTCCAATATTCTTTTTATTTTTATAAAATTTTACAGAAAATATAAATACAAAATTGGAAAAAATGATTACCTGAGGATGGAGGGGAAGGATTGGTCAATGAGCAGATTGGGGACTGGCCTCGCAACTTGTGTTATTAGGCGCCGGTGTCATGTTCTTTATAGCATCCTACTGGAAAAATTTGTAAATATTTTAAAATAATTTAAAATATTTTTTATTTTCGAAGCCTTTAAAGTCTGATTTGGTGCGATGGAAAAAATTCCAAATAATTGGTATTCTGACTTACACTGAGTCACAACTTAAAAATCATTTCATTCTCTACTTTCACCTACCCTACTAACTCCAATCTATAAAGTCCAACAAACACGACTGAAATTCAAGGTCGGCTCACAGATTCATCAACTCGGGTCGTTATCCATTACTTCACTGTGCTTCTTTTCTTCATATAAGATATATTCATTTCAATTTGTGATAGAAAGACGGGAAATGAATACACAATTTCTTTGACATATTTTTTGGGAAAAAACCGTAAATTCATAGCAATTAAGTTTCTAGAATTAACGATTCGTCTCTATTTTCCCATATCTAACTCACACAACAATCTAGATGTACACACAATATTTGCTAAAACGTGGCCTTTCAAACCTATTATTATTTCGTAATTGTTTATTCAACTATTTTAAAAGCCAGACCGCCCTGTCGGCTGGGGCTTGAGAATGTGCCCGATTGCACCTCTGCAGAGTAGTACCTCTCAATGAGACATTGAGTATGACGATAAACTACATCCGGCAGCAAGACCTGTGATCGAGAGATTTTAAGAAGCGTGGAACCATCTCTTAATCTCTGTTGTTCCCAGGTCCTTCTTGACCACTTGTTAGGGTCCCAGCCATGGGCAAATAGTTAACTGGGACTAACTATGAAAGTGCAAGAATAGATTTTTACAGGAAAAGTATCAGCAACATATTTCTGAAAAAAAAATATTACGAGCAATATATTAAAAAATATTACCAGCAATCTGTTAAGTGCCATAACTGATACACGCCTGGACGATCATGTCTCGAAAGAGACATGACTGACTGGGCAGAAGATTTTCCTGCATTAGGTTGCCATTACTTTCTGCGGAAGACAACAAAAGCTGTAGAGCCCATACAGTCTTGCTATTTTAAGCAGATCTGGAGGAAGAAGCAACGGATCCATACCTTTCCCAAGAGTATTTGCGCGTAAATGAAGGCAACGAATTCAACTGGAACTCAATCTCGGCTCTCCGATATCTCGTTTTCAGCCTATATCCGCTGCACCTCATACATTTTTAGAAAAGATATATTTTTGTAAAAGAAATTACTACTTACTCGCAAGAAAATTAAATTTTGGCATTAAATGACCCATAAGGATTTGATGTACCGCTAAACAAACATTGAAAGAAATAAGAGCCAGAACATTGAGATGTTTAAAAGAGAAACTTTTGTTTTGCTACACACTGGAACATTTTTAGAAGAATGCCATACATATGAAAGTTTGGAAAGGTCGTATTTAAAATGAAAAGATAACATATTGATTTTACAAGGATTCGCCAATAATTGTCTTATCAGAATAGATAGGGATTAATCGAGGTCGTGACCGAAGTTCAGGGTTCTGGATGGGTTCCAGTTGATTTATATTGTTTTTCTTAACGTCGATCAATAAATCTATCAGCAGTTGCTTCTTTTAAGTGATCTTAATTTTGGTAAAAGTCTTGCCAAGTAAGTAGATTTCATTCTTATATTTGTTTTATACTATGTCCTAAGAATTCATTCTTATATTTGTTTTATACTATGTCCTTTCAAGATGCAGGTCATCAAGGCTCGCTACAGCTTGTCTTCAATACCTCAGGTTTTTTTCATAGAAAATATAGTGGAATATGTTCTGGCGTTTTTCACGCTTTGGATTTTAAAGTGTTATATATGAAGAAAGTGTCGATATTGACACGTGTGGTCGAACACGGATCTCCAGGTAATAAACGTAACCGTTGAATGAATAGTGCTACTGGAATCAAATAACCATAAATATTTACTATATAAAGCACTCAGTCAGAAGTCTGAGTGTGTTCTACGTAGCGAAGTATTTTCATTGTCTTCGGGCGGAGGAGAACCCACACGCAAAGGCACAATTTTTGCCTGAGCTTAAGCGCTCAAATTTCCCACTTTAAATGACCTTGTGTCACATCTGTCTCGGGTGAGATAGTAGATATCGTTCTGAGTTGTGCATCATTCCGGTGTTGTGCATCATTGAAGAGATTGTTTCTGAGTGAATTACTAGAGAGAATTATTCCCAGATCATTATTGTGTATTGTATACTGACTTTAGGCGAAGATATATATTATAACTCGCTAATAATCTTTTCCAAAACTTCTCTTAAGAATAACGTTACAAAAAATGTATGTTATAAACATAGTAACCTTTCTCCCTTGTCTTTACTGCAACACAGAGCCACAGAACTTAATCTACTCTGCTGTTTAATCAACGGCTTGCAAGAAGAAAAGATGTATCCATACTTTTTGCAATGGTATGACTTTAAACTAAAACGCAACAGCCTGGGCGAGGATTTAAATTCGGATTGCCGATTGCATTGCTCAATGACAAAATACTAAAAAATTAACTAAAATTCTCATAATAGTTCTGTTAGTAAAACCTTCCTTCATTTTTATTGTTTTGAAACCTGCGTAGCCAAGGTCAAATAACGTGGACCTTGAAATGGACCTTGAAACAATGTGTCAAAAGATGACGTATTCGCTTATATAAGAAACTGATTAGTAGTAATAGTATTAGTCAGTCGGTGAGCAGTTGAGATGAGAATGCATACAGAAACAAAGAAATCGCTCTCAGTCCGGTTGGCTCGTCCGTTTGGTGCGTGTGAGCTGACTCCTCCGATCTTACCTCTTACTCCACAGCCACATCACCGAACATAAAAAGGTTGTATGCCTTTATTTATATACACGAGTTATGGTCGTCATTTTATTAAGTAAGAATATTCTCATTTTGCCAGCGTGAAAAAGGCAAGTGATTTTGCAAGAGAGAAGATAAAAAGTTTTTGGACTGCAACGTTGTTTCATCGAAGTATGAACAAAATATATGTCGTTTTGGTTGACGTTTAATTTTCGTCGTCTTGGTATAGAGTATACAACAATTTTACTGATGGCGATTTTTAGTCATTAGAATTTTTTGAACGATAAATCTCTTAAGATTCTAAGATAAACAAGCGTCCATTTTGAAAAACTAGAATTTTTTGCAGCACAATGACGTGTGTTGAAACCATCACAGATTTAGCATTGTCAAAGTTATCGCTAACATTTATGGTCAAGATTTACAAACTCTACGTTTCGTTCAATTTCGAAAACCAATCGATGAAATTTCAATAAAGTTTATTTATTTGAAAAATACTGTTACAAAAAGTCTATTTGACATTTTAATAATTTCGTTAACTTAATTCCATAGGACTTCATGGTAAACAACATATTTTGAGAGAAAAAATAATTTAATTTTTCAAATGCAAAGAATAAATACTTGGTATTTCTTACTCTTGAGAATACAGCATACAACTGACCATGCGTAAATATTTCTTTCTGGAACAAAATTCGAACTTTTTAAGCGTTTGACATTGTGATTTGTTTATAATTTTTGCAAACGCAGAGCGAACTTGAAACTGAATTCTTGTATATAAAAAATTAAACCAAAATAAACGAAACTGTATTATATTTTTATTAAATATTTGTTATTTAAATCTTTAACTTGTTTTTAAAATAGTGGGAGTATTTTGAATGTTAAATAATAAAACTTTTAATTTTTCTAAAAGATTTAATGAAAATTGATTGTACTAGGCTATGCATCCTAGGAAAATGACATGAACCAACTTTAACCACCCCAAAAGCAGGTTTTCCTTCTAAGAAAGTCGTGCTGAGCATCTAGTGGAATTGAAAAAGAATCTTTGTTTTATGAGCTTCTGCCAAGTAACGAGTCAATTGATTTTGAAAAGTACTGCTCGCTTTCTACCCACTTACAGCTTACACTTCTCCACAAATTTTGCTTTCATTTAGTCAATCTGGCTATTTTAGAGTCTGTGATAGACAGGCGGACTAACAGAAATTACAGAATTTAATTTTTGATTCATTCTTCTTTTTTAAAGGCCGTGTCTCCCCAGGGCGTAGGCGATCATGGCCATCCACATCCCTCTGTACCGTGTAGTTCTTAACAACTTTTCTCTTGGTTTTTCTCCTCAATCCTGCTTTGCTATCCACTTGCTCAAGCCCATTAAGTATTTCACACGTTGCTTTCCTCCGTCTCCCTTTCCCTCTGTTCATCATATGAGTATTAGATTCTCCAAACCCTCCTTCCTCGTTAGAGCATTCGAGTTAGATGCAAGTACTACTTACCAAAAAGCCTTTGTTTGAATGATAGATTAACCTCAGTGTAATCTGCTCCTCAAGATTTTCACTCTATACTGAAAACTGAGACATCAGTGGTGCCAATATACACCAGAGAGTAGTAGATACATTTGAAAGACACTTTCTCCTTTATGACTAAACAAAGATATTTCTGAAAACTGCAAGAATTACTGAAATATGGTAAATTACCCTTCTGGTCCTAAAAAAAAAAGACCATGAGCACTAATCGGTTAATTCGTTACCCTGGATAAAATCAAACTAGATGTATTTTTATGAAGTCAGTCATTTTGCACATGTTTCCAAGCTGGACACAAATATTATGTAAGTTTAATATAACTATTAAATAATGAGATTCTCGGATACACATGCTATCAAAATGTGCTCCTGACTTTTACTGTTACCCTTTGTTGGTCAGAGTGAGAACTCAGTGAGTCAGTTAAGTGCCATACGTGATACATGCTTAGGCAATCATGTCTCGAAAGAAACATGACTGACCGAGTAAAAGATTTTTTTTCACATTAGGTTGCCATTACTCTCTGTGGTAGACTCGATTAGCAACTAAAACTGAAGAATCCAATTTGTCCGCTATTTAACCTACATCTGGAGGGAGAAGAGACGGATTAATACCATTCCAAAGGGTATTTGCGCAGAAGTGAATACAATGAATTCAACTGGAATTCCGAATTCTAGTTCCGAACTTATATCCACAACACCACAACGCATATCCTGGGTGGTGAGCTCGTCCAGGAGAGCTACTTGGAAAAAAAAATTCTGGCTGATGAATGTTGAATTACAACAGTTCGATTGAATATCTGGACTTGGGGAGTAATAACTTGTTAAATTTCAAATTTAAAACAAAATTTAAAAATATATACGTAAGTATGGGCAGATAATTCATGTCAAAATTCTACATATTTTCAAGCCAGAATGGATTTCTCTATATGGAAAATTGGCGCTAAACAATGTTTTTATACATGTTCTTCAAGGGTAATTCATTTTATTAAAATCAGTAACTATTATGTATTCATTTGTATTCAAAATTTGTTCATTTCTTTCTTTCATTCTGAAACAACATCATACATTAATTTTAAACGACAGCTACATCAGAATCCCAATTATCTCCACACACACAGACATCAACCTATTTTCTTAAAACACCTTCCTCTTTGTCATTAATTGCTGCCTAGACCGGCGCCATCATGCAAACACCATCTTTAAGAAGTAAATATGTCGTCTTTGTTGATGTCTATTTGCAAAGTTTTGAAATTTTGTCATTGATGATTGATGACAATGGAGTAATACAACGGAAATAGAAAATCACTCAAACTTCAACAAATGTGATAATACGCCCTTAAACTCTGTCAGGAATACCCCCAGCACCACCAAACTTCTACTTCTTTTAAGATACCTCTGTTATTCAAACCAAATACAGAACCAGACAGCATTCACTTAAATACTTTGTACCGATTTATACTGTTCTTAAGATAGACAAGCCTTATTTAGATAAAGGTATCCGTATGAATAACAACAATTCTCAGTAGATGATTTAATATTCAATTATGTCTGTATATTGAATTTTAAAATAAACTTACGTATATGAATATCTCAAGTGGTTCATGGTGTCTTTGTTGCTCGAAAGAATTTTCAAAAAAGCCACCGCATATTATGTGCAGTGTAATTACAAAATCTTTTTATGGGCCATGTTACTTCAAGATATAGCCGATCATTGCTTTCCACAACTTCTCATCTTTTCTAGTAATAATCAATTCTTGTCTCTTAATTACATTTGCCAGTCTCTATTCTGCCAATTATTTACACAAGCTCATCAGTATGCTATATATGTTATATATTATCTGACATGGTGTGTAATTTTTGGCACAAAACTATATTTTTATGAAATAGCAAAAATATGCAAACTGGCTAGCAAAAGAAAATAGAACTGTTTTGAAAATATTTGATTGTTTTGAAAGTTATTGTTATCGTGGAACATCCTAGCATACCCCATAATGGAATGATCTAGTCTATAAAGGACAGTGACTAGAAGCAAACGTCTTAGGCGAAGGCATTCTCTATTTGATGGCTTATTCCACTCCTACTCGTTGATTGCTGTTCTGTATCTTATTGTTAATTGTACCTTAGTACAATAAATCCGTTATATCGTATTCCTGTGTCGAGTACTATTCTTCCACTAACCTTATACTGATTTTCCTTTCCGAGATATATCAGATTGGCGACGAGGATTCGAAGAAGTTTACGCGAAGGAAAAAAATACATTCTCGCCAAATATCAGATTGACGACGAGGATTAGATGATATTTCACGCGAAAGAAAAATACATTCTCGCCAAATATCAGATTGGCGACGAGGATTAGATGATATTTCACGCGAAAGAAAAAATACATTCTCGCCAAATATCAGATTGACGGCGAGGATTAGATGATATTTCACGCGAAAGAAAAAATACATTCTCGCCAAATATCAGATTGACGACGAGGATTAGATGATATTTCACGCGAAAGAAAAAATACATTCTCGCCAAATATCAGATTGGCGACGAGGATTCGAAGAAGTTTACGCGAAGGAAAAAAATACATTCTCGCCAAATATCAGATTGGCGACGAAGAAGACTGTCGCTTGATACCAGTTTTTGCGAATTAAGGAGATCAATTGCCGACAGAAAAAAGCAAATTCACATGGAAATGTTTAGTTGTCAAATAAGGAAATACAACCGTAAAGACAATAAGTAAGGTAAGGTATATAAAAAAAATAAGTTTTTCTTGCCAAAGAGTTAATTTATTGGTCAACTGTATGATTGAATATTTTTCCATATACATATTTTTGGTATACGAAATATGGAACAATTAGCACAATATACGAAGACGCTAAGCGTAGTGGTTCACCAACTAATACAACAACAAACAGATTTTCAACAACAATTAATACAACAGCAAAGTCGACAAAAACAACAATGAGATCTTTAACAACAACTAATACAACAACAGCAAAGTCAACAAAAACAACAAACAGACTTTCAACAACAAATATTAAAACAAGAGGTTTTGCAAAAAATAGTATTAAAGCAAGACGAACCAAAGGAAGGTTCCAGAATTTTCTCTGCGGAGGGTATATCAAACTCTATTTCAGAATTTTTGTATAAACCTGAGGAAGGAATAACTTTTCCTGCGTACTTTAAAAGGTACGAACCAATTTTTTCAAAAAGGTGTAAATAATGGACCGATGAAGAAAAAATTATGATTTTGTTACAAAAAATCGGTGCTCAGGAAAATACTAAATTTACGAACTTCATTTTGCCAAAGAAACCAGTAGAGATTTCGTTTGACGAAACTGTGGAAATATTATTTAAAATGTTTGGAGAACGGGACAGTTTGTTTCATACACGGTATAAATGCTTAGATATCGTGAAAGAAGAGGACGAAAACTTTGTTGCGTACGATGGGAAAGTTAACTCCTAATGTGAACGTTTCAAAATTAAAGAAATCAAGGAAGATATGTTCGAATGCCTAATTTTTGTGCAAGGTTTAAAAGCGCCTAAGGACAAGGAAGTTCGTTCAAAGATTTTAGCAAATGTTGGAGCATGATACGAACATAACTTTACAGAATGTATCGGAGAAATGCCAAAAATTAATAAACATTAAAAGGGATAATTCATGTATTGAAGAAAAGAATATTGCCCGAATACATAAAGTTAAGCAACGTGCCTACAAAGAGGAAAGACCATACTGCAAATCATGTGTCAAAACTAATCATGTCACAAGTAAGTGCTATTTTAGAAATAAAATATGCTTTGAATGTACGCACCAAGCTGTTGTCTGTCAACCATTACAGGCAACCTCTTCTGCCTCCCATAAGCATGGACCAAGTGATTCTCCCTGAGAGTAATACACTACGACTCCTCGGACTTACCCTGTCCTCAGGCCTCAAATGGAACCATTATATTGAATCCATAGCAAAATCTACTGCTAAGAAGATTGTGTCACTATGTCGATCCAGGATGTTTTTTCCACCTGAATCCATCCTGCATATATACAAGTCAACCATCCGTCCGTGCATGGAGTACTGCGGCCATTTATGGTCAGGTGCCCCTGCCGTTCTCCTCAGTCTTCTTGACAAGCTCCAAAGGAGAGTCTGTAATGTGATAGGTACTGATCTGGCGACTCGACTGCAGCCACTTCCCCATCGTCGAAATGTGGCCTCCCTTTGTCTCTTCTATAAATACTTTCATGGCTTTTGCTCGGATGAGCTTAAGTCACTGATGCCTCCTCAACAGGTGTTTACTCGTGCAACCAGACTGGCAACTGGGTCCCACCCATTCACAGTCAGGTTAGCCAAATGCAGACGACAATTCTACTCCTGCAGCTTCTTCTCTCGCACTTCCCGCCTGTGGAACTCGCTCCCGTATTCTTGCTTTCCTGACGGCTACAACCTCCAGAAATTTAAATGCAAAGTCAATACTCATCTACTAACCACTGGACTCTAGCTCTCTCCCCTCCCCTGTATAACCTTCCCTTTCTCTCCACCTATGTATCTGTCATCACACCTGCTTTCTCAGCTTTCTATTGCTCCTTTCTAACTAGTTTGTACTCCTCACTCTTTTCTAATTAATCTTTTTACATTTATGTAATCCCCTGCACATCAGTGGCGTTTCCGCCTTGCTCGGGGTGAAATGATTAAAAAAAGTGGGGGCAGAAGGCAGTAATGTGTAGAAAGAAAAAGTATCGAAAGTCCAAAAGGATAAGTACAGTGTTAACGAAGAAAGTTACAGAGGATTTCGGTACAAGAAAGTACGTCGACATTAAAATAAATGGTCGAAATATCACTTGTTTACTGGATACTGGAAGTGACATTTCTACAATTGATGAATATACCCAGTGAATATACCCAGTGAATATACCCAGTGAAAAATAGGCCGATCGGAGTTACTTAATACTAAGAAAACTGCGAGAGGAATTTTGGGTAACAAGTTAAAATTCAAGGGTGAATTTTTCGCAAAAATATCATTTGACTGTAAAATACACAAAACTAAAATCTGTGATTTTAGGAAAAAATGCAAATCTATTTAGAATTGATTTGATTCTACTATCTAATTTATGGGAAAAGCCCATGAATATGTTTTGTAGAAGGATAAATGCGTCAAATGTAGGAAAGTCGAAACAGAAAAATTTGTGAAAGATTTAAAATATGAGTTTAATGAAGTAATTTCGGATGAACTTCGTTGTTGTACGCAGACTGAAGTGAAGTTTGAAATAAAGGAAAACGTTAAACCAGTGTTCAAACCGAAAAGAAAAGTTCCCTTTGCATCGTTAGAGACGATAGACAAAGAATTACAGAGATTGAAAAAAAAATGGAGTAATTAAAAAGTAGATTACTCTGACTGGGCATCACCTACAGTCTACGTAAAAAAGAACAACAAAATAAGGGTGTGTGCAGATTTTTCGACCGGCTTTAACGAATGCTTAAAAGATCACAAGGAGATATTTTCAAGGTTAAATGGAGGAAAGATCTTTTCAAAGATAGACTTGTCAGGAACCTATCTGCAAGTCAAGGTGGAGGAAGAATGTTCAAAGTATTTAACAATCAACACACATAGAGGATTGTACAGGCTGAAACGTCTACCGTTCGGGTTGAAGATAGCACCTAGTGCATTTCAACAAATCATGGATACAATGTTGTCGTATTTAGAGTATGCAATGGCATACTTAGACGACTTTTTGATAAAAAGTGAAAATATAGAAGAACATAAAGTGCATGTCCGGGAAGTATTTAAAAGATTTAGGAATTATGGGTTCAAAGTACGACCTGAAAAGTGCGAGTTCTGCATGGATAAGACTGAGTACTTAGGTCAAATAATTGATCGTAAGGGAAGAAAACCTAACCCAAATAGAACTGAAGCAATTAAAAATATGCCTATTCCGGATAATGTAACAAAGTTACAGTCATTTCTGGGATTTGACAACTATTATAACATCTGCATTCCTAATATGCATGACCTAAGAGCACCATTGAATAAATTACTGGAAAAAAATTAAAAAGTGGTGTTGGACGAAGGAATGCGAGGAAGCGTTTAGAACCATCAAAAAGTGCTTATTATCGGATTTAGCGTTAGTGCATTTTGAGTTAATTATAGCGACTGATGCAAATGAATACGGCATAGGAGCTATGCTGTTACACAAGTTCGAGGATGGCGTAACAAAACTTATCGCTCATGCATCGAGAGAAAGAAATTATAGCCAGATAGAAAAGGAGGCGCTAGCCATAATTTATGCTGTGAAGACATTTCCCAGATTTATTTATAGGAGATAGTTTGTACTACAAACCGACCATAAACCTTTATTATCGAATTTTGGACCGAAAAAAGGTGTACCGATTCATTCCGCAAACAGGTTGCAAAGATGGGGTGTAATTTTGTTAAATTAAAATTTAAAATGAAATTTATTCCATCTAAGAAAATTGCACACGCGGATTGTCTTTCAAGACTAATTCCTTAAAACCCTGAATTGTTGGAAGAAAAAGAATTTCATTTGGGTCATCCAGGTATATCAAGAATGAAATCTTTAATGAGGAGTTATGTTTACTGGCCTACGATGGACCATGACATTTGGTGAAGCAGTGTAAAAGCTGTTATTTAGCAGCCAAATCACCAACCATAAAAACGCAGCCGTGGCCTAAAACGGATGTGCCGTGGTCACGGATACATGTGGACTATGCAGGACCATTAAAGGGAGAATATTATCTAATCAATGTGGATAGCTTTTCCAAATGGCCTGAAGTGTATAGATTCAAGCACCCAACAGCGGCAAATACAATAAAGGCTTTAAATGAAATATATAGCCGTCTGGGGGTACCAAACACAATTGCAAGTGATAACTGTACCATGTTTACAGGATCTGAGTTTAAAAGTTATTGTGATTCGTTAGCCATCGAACACGTAACGACACCTACATATAATCCGAGTTTAAATGGTCAGGCAGAAAGGTTCGTCGATACGTTCAAAAGAGCAATGAGAAAAGCTGACGGAATCGACACCAAAGACAAAAATATCCAAAATTTTGATGGTGTATAGAATTACACCCAATCACAATATTAATGGTAATTTGTCACCTGCTGAGGTAATGTACGCAAGAAAGATTAGATCAATCTTTGACAGATTATTACTAAAGGAAAAGAAAAAGAAGACCTTTAGAAAACCAAACTCGGATACGAAATATTTCAAAGAAGGTGATAAAGTTTTCTTTAAAAAGTATCGGTCGGTAAAGTGTTTTTGGGAAGACGGAATAGTAAATCGAAGAATCGGTAAAGTTGTTTACATAGTGCAAGGACATAAGTTTGTCTGCAAAAGACACTTAAATCAATTAAGACACTGATTCATTGAAACCGCCAACGAGGAACAAGAGATTCTGATGGAGGTATTGTATGATACATTCAAAATAAAATCAACCATTAACGTTGAAGTACCGATTGAGGTAACTGCTGATTCTCCTGAAAGTGGGGATATAAGGAGAAGAAGTAGTAGGAAAAGGAAGAAAACAAAACGATTATTCCCAGTTCCCAAAAGAAAAAAATATTGAGCAAAATTCTACGAAGAATTTAGCTAGGGCAAGGTGTTATAGTGGAACATCCCAGCATACCCCATAATGGAATGCTCTAGTTTATAAAGAACAGTGACTAGAAGCAAACGTCAGAATCAGTCGTCTTAGGATGACTGCTCTATAACACTGTCAGCTCTCTGCCTTCGGGTAGGGGGCGCTCTCTGCTTCCGAGCAGAGAGCACAAACCCTGTCGTGGCTCCGCCGAAGGGTAGAGTCACGACTCGGTAAAAATAGACAGACATTTTTTTGGCCCGGCTATATGGCCGGGAATACCCACTATAAAATGACCATGTGTCACATCTGGCCTTGCGTGGAAAGGCTAGTAAATGCAGCAAACGTCTTAGGCGAAGGCATTCTCTATTTGATGGCTTATTCCACTCCTACTCGTTGATTGCTATTCTGTATTCTGTATTATTGTTAATTGTACCTTAGTACAATAAATCCGTTATATCGTATTCCTGTGTCGAGTACCATTCTTCCACTAATCTTATACTGATTTTCCTTTCCGGGATATATCAGTTATAAAATGTGGATATGAGCGGAATTGTGTTTTAATAACCAGCGTGGCCAGGGTCAGCTGATGTGAAACTCGGTTGTGTTTGTAAGCAATGTACCCAAAAGATGACGTATCAAAACGTGATTCGCGATATGTAGTTTAGAAGATACTTGGATTGGCAGAAGAAGAAGTCGGTCAGCAATTGAGATAGGAAGACACACCGAGGGAGAGAGACAATGGCGAGAAGCCCTTTAAGTGGTTCCCTCGTATGCGTGTGTACTGACTCCTCGACCAAAACCCCATCCACTTCACAGCCACGCCATCGAGAAGCGAATAAAAAAATGTTGCATACCTTCATTTATATATACGTGTTACGGTCGTCATTTTATTAAGTGAAAACATCGTCATATTATTAACGTGAAAAAGTCAATTTTATAAGAGAGATGATGGCGAATTTTGGTTGCGGTTTAAATTTCTTCGTCGAGTTGCTGTCGCTATACAACACTATCACAGGAAAAAGACCTTGAAATGGAAATCTCAAAAATGTGCTACGTGAGGACATCAACAATTCAAGTTGCATTTGGAGCCCACAGATTGACGGAAAACGCTTCTGATGAACTCATTTAAGGGATTTCTGGTATCTCAAGCCTTAAAAAATAGCAAAAATTGTACATACAACTGCTCACACTTTACGAAGGTAAGTAAAATATGTGTGATCTTGTTTCGTTTTATATGAAATATGTATACACCACAAATCAAAGGAAATAATAATGATAACAATAATAATAATGAAAGAAGGAAGTAAATACAAACAAGATTTACATGTAATAGATTCTGTAGAAAAACAAAACAGAAGCCAAGAACCAATTATTGCAGCAAAAATTATGAAAATGAAAGCCAAGGATAAAGCTCCTGAACAAATGAAACAACGCTGGCAAGACAAACTTCTGCATGACCAATATCCAGAACGTGCTAATAAATCCAATGTTGATAAAGTAAATACTCATCGATGGTTATGTGCATTTGGATTAAAGTCTGAGACTGAAGGTTTTATTCTTACTGCGCAAGACCAAAGTCTTTTCACTAGGAACATTCAGGCAAATATTATACATAATAATGTGGATCCAAAATGCAGGTTATGTGATATATACCAAGAAACAATATACCATCTAATCTCAGGATGTTCTGTACTTGCTTCAAATGAATATAAAAATCGTCACGATAGAGTGTGGCAATATTTACACTAGATAATGTGCAAACAGTATGGAAAATATGTAAACAAACACTGGTATGAACAACACTTATTACAGAAATAGAAGATTTCACCATTCTATGGGATTACACCATCTATACAGACAGAAAAATTGAAGCAAATAGGCCGGACATTATTATCAAAAACCAAAAAGAAAAAGCTTGTTTATTAATTGATGTGGCTTTTCCAGCGGATTGTAACATAGCAACCAAGGAATTCGAAAAATTGTTAAAGTATAAAGACCTGGAAATTGAAATTGACAAAATGTAGAAATTGAAAACGAGTATCGTACCAGTGATAGTAGGTGCACTTGGAATGATAAAAAATAGGACAAAAAACACATTGAAAAAATCCCCGGAAACCCCAGCTTAAGAGATATACAAAAAATGTCTTGTTAAGTACATCCCGCACACTAAGGAGAACTTTATCTATGTAACGCTAAGGATGGTAGAGATATATAAAAAAACATGAAATGGAGCCATAACAACACACCACGACCTGCCTTAGGTCTTCCTACAGACTTAGTAGGTAGTGTGACCATAGCAGAAATCGATTTATAATGAAAAGTGACATAATAATTAAGTAATTCAACAAAAGAAAAGATACCGTGTTTAACAATGTTTAACAATATTTCGACAGTATGTCTAACTTCAAATTATGTTTAAAAATGCATACAAGTAAGCAGAATATGAAAAAGATAAAAAAGTTTTTATACAAACGTCTATTGTCATGAGAAAAACAACTGTTGGGCCGATAATCAACGCAACCAAATGAATAAAACGTAGCCAGTGAAAATGGAATAAATTTAAATGTGAGTTACATAATAGGGGGCGTGTTCATCTTGAAATTTTCTGTTAGTTGATTATTTAGTAAGAACAACTAATCAAATAATTTAGTATAAATCTCATGGAACTCTCTAGTCATTTGATTCTTTCTCACTTACGTGGGGTGTTTGTAGATTGCATATGGAATTAACTTCATGAATTTTAATGTTTAAAAAGTCGATGGTTTCAGGATTCTTTCAGGATGTGCACCTCAAGATGTTCGTTGAAATTGCAGTCTTGTATTTCTTTCATTTTTTAAACTTCTTTTCAATTTGCAAACATATTTTGAAGGCAGACATAATGTCGGAATATTTTTAAAATTTACTTATTCTATTTTCGCAATCTTCTCAAAGTGTTGAAAAATATTGGAAGAGTTACGTCAACCATTGTGCTTAATAATAATAAAAATAATAATAATGTGTTTTTCTTTGCTTTGTGTTATGCAAGTTGTCACGAAATATTATTCAGAGACCCTAAGAGACAATGAGTTTTTCATAAAAAATTTAACTTTCTTTTTATATTTTCTCTGGCAAAACATAATTACTTTTCGAAAAGCCTTATACACACACACACACGCACAGATATATATATATATATATATATATATATATATATATATTCAAACAGATTTTTTGTGGTACAGAACTTGAGTATTGCTTTAAAAGTAATAATTTTTATATTACAGGGCATAATGAGGACAAAATTTAAAACAAAAAAGAAGCGGTTTTGCTTCCGCTCATCAAAGTTTTAATTGGGAGAACATACTGTAAAATATAATAGGGGTGAGAAATTAATTAATCAATGATGGGAAAGGGGAATGAATTACTAACGACTGATCGCAGCAAGGTCCAGCAAACACTCTCACTGTGTCCACGGCGAGGATCTGCAATTATGTGAAGGTGCTGGAATCTGTTTACCAGACTCCAGCACCTTCAAATAATAAAGTGAATGTGTATTGGCTAATACAAAAAATCCACATTAAACTCCATAACACAATTCCTTTTTTTTAGAAGATGTTCACAAATTGAAGAACAGTAAGTGTTACGATAAGTTAATTTTTTTGCCAGGTATGGTTCCTGATTTTCGGTGAAATATGCTGTTTGATTCTACAATCAAGCCGCTGAGTTGTTCTCCAATTCATTTCTCACGTCTGTTATATTTTACAGTAAGTTTTCCAATTAAAACCCTGATGAGCGGTAGCGAAACCGGTTGTTTTCTGCTTTAAATTGTATCCTAATTATGCCCTGTAATAGCAACAGCGGATGTACGTTGTGGTGCAGTGGATATCGGCTCGGAACGAGAAATCAGGGAGCCGAGTTCGAATTCCAGCCGAATTCATTGCATTCACTTGCGCGCAAATACCCTTGGGAAAGGTATTAATCCGTCTATTCCTTCCAGTTATGGGTTAAATAGCAGGACAGATTGGGTTCTATAGCCTTGGTCGGCAACCAGTCTACCGCAGAAAGCAATGGCAACCTACTGCGGGATAATCTTCTGCCCAGTCAGTCATGTCTCTTCCGAGACATGATCGCCCAAGCGTGTCTCACGTATGGCACTTAACTAACTAACTAACTAACTAATAGCAACAACAACTCACTCACGCACACAGACAGGCATATATATATATATATATATATATATATATATATATATATACTCAATAGATATTGACCAGAGCAATATGATACACATAAAAAAACAACCCAGCACATCATCTAAAGCGGTTATAAACAATAATTTATTTAGACAAGTAAGTTTTACCACCCATCTCTTCAGACCATAAAAAATTAAAAAATAATTTCTTTTTAATTTTTTTTTTTTTATGGTTTAGCGGAATTATACGCATAAGACTTGATACAGCCTCGTGTCTAAGGGAAAATTTTCCATTTAGGAGACAAATTCTAACGATTAATAATGCATTTATATTTTTGAGTTTCAAACTTGTCTGGAAAGCAAGAAGCCTGATAAGAGTTCCGCAAGCGAGATATACGAGAATAAACTGATCGCATGAAACTTACGGTTATATCTAGCCATTTCAACTGTAAATCGATGAGACCTTGCCGCCATTTTAGTACTGAAATTAAATACGTACTATAACACAAAGTTTACAGAACAGTTACCATGATGATAGTATTAATAGAAAACGTACAGAAAAATTCTTTCTATATATCAAATAATTTAATATATATATGTTCGTGCGTGTGTGTGTGTGTGTGTGTGTGTGTGTGTGTGTGTGTGTGTGTGTGTGTGTGACACTATTTCCCGCTGATATATATATTTTTTGTTTGGTTTAATACATAGGAGGGAGAGAAACTAATATTAGTGATATTATTAGTTGTGCTTTATTGTAATCCGCGATGTGAGCTTATGTAAAAAAAAATATATTTTTAATACTATTGTGTGCTTGTAAAATCCGGGGAATAGAAAAATTGGCTGACGGTTGAGAAAAAGAGAGAAAAACATAATTTTTCTTTTTTTGTGTGTGTGTTCGAAACGGATTGTTTTGGGCAAGTTAAAATTTTGTAATATGTAAGTAGCCATAACAAAATATCAAGATTTACTTGATGAGGTCAGGTAGGGTTAGATCCTCAACAGTTGTTCCTGGGAATTGAAAACCTAAAAATGATGTAATCGAAAGAAAGAAGACAAATAGACATTACGTCATGTGAGCTGTTGATATTTCATTCGTCGAGCCATGGCTCCCAGCAAAACGTGTGGGTGGAAAATAATCTCATTAGTCAAAAGCTTTGAGTCGGCTAGATCCCCCGAGAGGTTTGGGGATGGTTGTAAAAATAGAGACTCAGCGAGAAAAATCAGAGTAGTTGGGAGAGAGCTTTCAGGCGACATGGGTAAACCAACTCCACACCGCCGCCGTCATGTCACCGCCATTAGCTGCCTCTAATTCGGTAAATTCCGTTGAGCTCCGATAAGGACCCGAAAGAACTTAGTTGTTTTAAAAGTTGCATAGAGAATTGACAGCTCTGATTATAGAAAATATGTGAAAAGACTTTAAAAAGAAATTGAATATCTCTAATATTTTTAACGAAACTTGGAAAAAAACATTTTTATTTGAAGATTGAAAGCTCTGATATTTTTAAACGAATCCTCTCTCTGGCGTTCCGACAATTGTACTTTCCGCTTTTGTAATTAATATTTTTTTATAAAGACTTTATTCGTAACTCTCCAGGCGTCTTCGACCTTATTCATTTATTTAATTTTTTTTTTGGGGGGGGGGGCGTGTTTACTTTTAACCACAAGTGTCCGATCTGGTTCTGGTAGAAATACGGCTACTGAGTTTGCACAACGCAACTTTCTAAGATCAAATCACAACGTGGGCAGTGGTCTGTTGTTGTAATAGACGTCTTGAGGACCAGCTTCTGTGATGAGATCATCACGACCAGCAACAGCGGCCCGAAAGCGTCGACATAATTGGTACTGTTTCGACATCATCGCAGCGGGTTCCGTTCCCGAACAAGCGAGCGACCGAACCAATCAACCAGCCGGGTGGGAGTGTCACATGTCTTTAGAAATACAATTCTACTTGAAAAAAGAATATGTTAAGAAAGTTTTTAGTTTACAGCAAAATAAAGTGTTTGAAAATTGATTACGTTCGCCCGAAACGATTTACCTGTAGTCCACCCTTACACCCCTCCTCATCTTACCAGCTTCCCAGTTCCAATTTCCCCGTCATAGAACAACTTCCTTCCGTTTTCACAATTTGACTGGCGGGTAAATAAAAACAGGGCCTTCTTAAGTTTGTGCATTTATTTTCTTAGTATCCTTTGTTGGTAAAAATCAAGAAAAATCACCGATAAGGTTAAATTCAGATTAGGGCTGACGTTTTTAAAAACGGGGACTCAAAACAAACACAGAAACAGTTGGCTCTTACGTTGACATGAATTCGGAACGACATATTGTAATTCAAATATTCCATTTTTATTATGTAGCTAAATAGCTAAGTAGCGAAATAGACGAAAATAAATATACGAAAATAAACAAAATTCATTTATTAAATAACTATTATTTTGATTAGCTTTATCAATGATTTTTATTCACATTTTTATAAATTGTCGGGTTCCTTTCAAGCCAAGATAAACGAATTTTATTTAGTTTTTCAACATAAAGTTCATTCAAAAATTTAAATACCTGGAAAGTAATTTAAAAGAAGACGGAGAATGCGACACAAAGATCCGAAGGCGAATTGGCATGGCGAAGGATGAATTCCAGAAGCTGAGTAGAGTATTAAGAGACAGGAAAATTTCGTTAGAAACAAAGAAGTAGAGTACTGGATTGCTATGTGTTGTCAGTTCTTCAATATGGCAGTGAATGCTGAACAATATCTTCGAAGATGAAGAAAAAATTGAAACAACTGAAATGTGGTTCTACAGAAGGATGCTGCGGATATCATGGACCGAGCATGAGGCTTTGGAAAGGATGGAAACGAAAGGGAAATTAATATTGAGCATCAGGAAAAGACAGCTAAAGTTTCTAGGACATACAATAATGAAGGAGGGCTTTGAAAATCTAATACTAACAGGCCAGATAGAGGGAAGGAGAGACAGGGAAAAACAACGTGTAACGTACTTGACTGGCTTGAGCAAGTGGATGGCAGAATGTGGGTTGCGTGGTGTAACAGCAGAAAGCGTACTAAGAGCCACCAGGGATAGAGGCACACGTGGAAGGCCATGGCATATAGAAGAAGAAGAAGAAGAAGAAGAAGAAGAAGAAGAAGAAGAAGAAGAAGAAGAAATTCACGTAAAAATTTTACGGTTTGCCATTTAAATTTTATTGACTGAATAAATTTATTGTCAATTACTCATACAACAAAATAGCCATATGGTATTTATTTATTGCCAATGTACTTATTTCATCTTAAGAACTTTATCGAAATCTTACAATAATAGTCATAAATATAAATCCAAGTCTTTTATATAAGAAATAAGAGGGTACACATGAAACGATTCGAAATTGACAGGATCTTCCATTTCACTGTGTCAGACGTTAAACGCATGAGAACATTATCACCTCTTCTATCGTCTATTTTTTCTTCATTTCTATTTTTTGTTTTCCTTCTTCTGTTTGCCGTGTTTCTTCAAGCCGTAGGCGATCATGGGCTTCCACATCTTCCTATCCATTTCTAGCTTTTAACATCCTTCCTTCTGTTGTCCCACTCAACCGTTTTTCTTTTTCGTGTCTATCCTCTCCAAAACCTCGTTGTTGCTCACATATTCTGTCCATGTTATCCTCAGCATCCTTCTGTAGAACCTCATTTTAATTGCTTCAAGACTTTCCTTCGTCTTTGATGAAATTATCCAGCATTTGCTGTCATATTGAAGAACAGGTATCACAGTACTTTCTCTAACAAGATTATACTTTCAAACAATACTCTATTCAGCTTTTGGAATGCATTCGTGGCTATATCAATTCGCCTTCAGATCTCAGTGTTGCACGTTACATCCTCTGCTAGAACACTTCCCAGGCTTTTACATTTTTATACCTGCTTGATTTTAGAATCCCCAATGTTGTGGCCGGTTAGGTCATGAAGAAACTCATGAAGAAAATATGAAGGTAGGATCAACCAGTGTATTAGAATAAGAGAACATATATACAAATACGAGTGTTAGTAGTCAGCAAATAGATGTGTAAGTCCGAAAGGGATAGTTACACTGCGTCTCGACTGCCTCACAACTGTCTCCGGAAGTCATGCAGTATTTATTGAAGGAGGAAGAGTTCATTCCCTGTAGATAGGGTACCATAACACCCTACTTGTAATTGGCATAATGGACTTCTCTTTAACTTGGATTCAGTTTTCTTGTAGCTCATATGTAATCCTTTCTTTACACTTTCTTTAACTACTTCCTGTTTAAGAGATTTTGAAATTATCCTCGAAATCAGCCAGGAATGGTTCATTGTTTATCTAAGTTGATGGCAGAAGGTAACGTACGTACTAACCGACAAAGGAACAAACAGAATAACATTATAATTATATTTTTTGTTTGTAAACTCAAAATACCTAATAATGTCCCAACCAGAGACCTGAGGTAAGAGAGGGTTTAATATGACACGTTTCACAGAGCACAAAATAAACCCCTGGTTATGGCCTTGACTATATTGTTGAGAAAAGTACTTTTAATAACTGTTGTGGATTCCGGGTGAGAAAACACACAAACTAATTAATAACAAAAACATATATGCAGAGAGAAAATGTAAGTTATATTGAACGGAATATACAAACTAGAACACGGGTTAGTTAATTCAGGAATACTATTAGTAGAAATCAATATATACAGTCTTACAGTGAAATAGTATGTCCTGGTAATGAGTCTATATCCAAACAACTCCAATTAAATCTGCACCAACTTACTGACCAACTAAGCAACTGCTTTACAACTACTTTACAACTACTTTTAAAAACTGCCGTTCTCTGTATAGGCAGAATTATATGTACTCTCAGTTGATTCCATTATTATTAAGGAGCGAATCCCCAACACCCCCTCCCTAGCTTCATTTTTGGGAGGAGTTAATATTTTTCCGTTTGTTTTATATTTTCTCAACGGCTTCAAAAAATTTTTTCTACATCGCGACAACGTTTTTTGCGGGTGACGAGCTTGGCTCTTCACTCCTTCTTTGTATTTGGTTGATGTGTCTCTTCAGTATAGATTTTACTCCCTGTATTTTGTATATCGCATTTCCTAGTCTGTTTACAATTTTTCCAGGTTACCAAAGTGCAATGTCATTTTCTAACATTCTGAAGTAAACTTGATCACCTGGTTTGAATGCATTTTTCGTAACTATAGTTGAAACAAATACTGTTTGCACATTCTTCTTTTGCTCGATTCTTGTCGTGAATTTGTTGTGAATTTTGTCGTGAATTTTGTCGTGAATTTGTTACTGTCTGAGATTTTTTCAATTCCGTAGTTCCTGTAGACACGCTTTTTATTTTTTTACAACAAGAATTAATGAGTAAATCCCTTATATTAAATTTCTGCATCCAGTCAGTTCCTACCAGGTTATCTGTGTTTTTCATTACATATATTTTTAACTTTTAGGATATTCCCCAAAATTTTGTTAATTGATTAAAATTTTTCTCAATATTTTTAATTGTTGTGGATTCCGGATGAGGAACCACTCAAAATAACAAATAACAAGAACAGATATGGAGATAGAAAACGTAAGTTATATTGAACGAAATATACAAACTGGAACACGGGTTAATCAATTCAAGAATACTATCAGTAGAAATCAATATATACAGTCTTGCAGTGAAATATTATGTCCGGGTAATGAGTCGATATCCAAAAAACTCCAACTAACGCTGCACCAACATACTGACCAACTAAGCAACTACTCTTTATAACTGCCGATTTCTGTATAAGCAGGGTTATATGTACACATCAGCCGAGTCCATTCTTATGTACAAAGGGTCGATCCTTAACACTCTCCTCCCTAAGTTTTTTTTTTTTTGTGGGGAGAAGTTAATATTTTTTTGGTTTCAAATTTTTTTCATCACGACGTTTACTGAGGGTGACGAGTTTGGCTCTTCACTCCTTTCTATTTGTTTGATGTGTCACTTATGTATAGATTTTTCTCCCTGTATTTTGCATATCGCATGTCCTAGTCTGTTTACAATTTTTCCAGGTTCCCAAAGTGCAATGTAATTTTCTAACATTCTGAAGTAAACTTGATCACCTGGTTTGAATGCATTTTCTGTAACTACAGGTGAAAATAATACTGTTTGCACATTCTTCTTTTGCTCGATTCTTGTCGTGAATTTGTCGTGAATTTGTCGTGAATTTGTCGTGAATTTTGTCGTGAATTCGTGAATTTGTCGTGAATTTTGTCGTGAATTTGTTACTGTCTGAGAATATTGTTTTTTTTTTTCAATTGGAGTAGATAGACTAAACTATCGCCCGGTTCACACTCCACCCACGTCTATTGAACAGGTGTAGAGGCTCATTCCTCGTTCCCTGTTTAGGATGCGGTTTCTGGTTTTCTCTTTTCCAGTCTTTTCACTCCTATGTAGCCCCCTGCACATCAGTGGCGTTACCGCCTTGCTCGGGGTGATATGATTAAAAAAAAAAATACCTCTTTTTTCAATTCCGTAGTTTCTGTCGGAACGCTTTTTATTTTTTTACAACATGAGATAATACCCATATATAAAATTTCTGCATCCAGTTTATTCCTACCAAGTTATGTGTGTTTTTCGTAAACTTTTTGGTTTTTCCCTGAAATTTCACATTTACGATAATTTCACCTTCCAATTTAATCCTTTTTCCTATTATCCATTTAGCAACTTTTTTTGTGTGTAACATGGTCGGCTTGTTCAACTTCCGCCATGTCTGTAAATTTATTATTGTTAATTTTGACCCTGAATCCAATTGTAATTTGAGCTTCTTATTCAGTATTTCAAGTTCTACATATTTCCTCGTGTTTTCATTGTTTTCATATTCCACTTATTAGATCTTACCCTAGTAGTTTGTTTTTTGTTTTTTGTTTCTGCATACTGCTGCCTTGTGTCCCATCTTTTCACACGCTCGGTAATTTTTGTATTTGAAACGACAATCTTCAAACCAATGTCATCCACCACATCTGTAACATGCAGAGGTGTGGGCTTGTTTTTTATTTGGTTCCCGTCATTAGTTGTTTTGTATCTATTTTCTTTGTCGTTAAAATCTTGTTTTGCTTTTGGGAAGGATAAAAAACCTGAATTTCCTTTTACCTTACGAATATGCGCCACTCCTGATTTTTCGATATCTTTACTGTCTTTCTTTATACTGAGGCATTTTTGGAAATCTTCTGACAGTTTTTGTAATGTTAACCCTGATTCATTTTGAAGTTTGGTCAGCATTCATTTTCTCATTTCGCTGTCTTTAGCAGGGACTAGTCCATGGACAAATATGAGGCATTTAAAGTTGTCTGGAGTTAGTTCCGCCAGTTTAAAGTCGTCACAGTGTTTGTTGACGATGGCTGTTAATAGTTCTTGTTTTCGTCTTTCACGAGATTAAGGTATTTCCACCTTTTTATGGAACAACGAGATTTTTGGGCTTTATAGCTCAGTGAGGTCTGTCACTGCCTCGTCGAAAATTAAATCGTTCGTCTTTTTTGGAAGAATATTATCTACAAACTTAGTATATTCGTCCGTACCTAATTTTCTGAGCAAAAGCTTTATTTTTTTTTTCTTTTCTCTCCAGTGCTGGCAGTCGATATTAAAAATATCTTCATATCGCCTGTAATATTCTACAAAATTTTTGTCTTCATCAATTTAATATTTGAAAGTTTCTATCGCATTCCACACCGAATCTTGCGAAAACGTCTCCTCTTTTTCCATGTTCCTTTCTAGTGCTGTACTTGTTAATTTTAGGAATAGTTTTTGTAGTTGTAATTGTCTTTCTTCATTTGCCTTTTGCATTTCCATTTGTCTTTCTTCGTTTGCCTTTTGCATTTCAATATGTCTCTTTTGCATTTCCATATGTCTTTATTTTTTTAATGATTTCTAGTATTCCTTTCTAAAAGTCATCCATGGTTTGCTGTTTTGTAACTATTGCTTTCTGGCAATTAACCTCGTAGAAAAATTTTGTGAAAATTTTTCTTTAAATTCCCTTTACAGTTTTTTCTTCTATCTCTCTGTGATAGTGTCACCAAATTGTTTATGGTCGACTTGTGTTCAAAATCCTCATAGCGAACTTTGTTTAGATGGTTCGGGATATACGTGAACGTAAGTTCGTCGCAAAATTATTGTGCGAGATGCCTACGTGAGTTCGAGATCCACGTCGCTAATTTGTTGTGCGACTTTGGGTATAAGTGAGTTCGTGTTCGAAATCCTTTGTTGTTGGGGACTCCGTGTATGTGAGTTTCGAGACCCTCGTCGCCAATTTGTTGTTGGCTACTGACGTGAAAAACATATTCTTCTTTCCGCGTGAACTTATTCGAAATCCTCGTCGCCAATTTGTTGTGGATTCCGGGTGAGAATCCACACAAAATAATAAATAACAAAAAACAGATATGGAGAGAGAAAATGTAAGTTAGTCAATTCAGGAATACTATTAGTAGAAATCAGTATATACAGTCGTGCAGTGAAATATTATGTTCGGTCAATGAGTCTATATCCAAACAACTTCAACTAACTCTGCACCAACTTACTGACCAACTAAGCAACTGCTTTACCACTATTCTTTACAACAGTATTTACCAACCGTCCCACACAAGGCTAGATGTGACACAAGGTCATTTTATTGTGGGTCTTCCCGGCCATATAACCAGGTCAAAAAATGTCTGTCTATTTTTCCCCAGTCGTGATTCTACCCATCGGCGGAACCACGACTCGGTTACTGTTATCTGCTCGGAAGCAGAGAGCGCTTTCTACCTTCGGGTAGAGAGCTGACAGTGTCATAGTCATAGTAGCAGAGGCAAATGCCAACTGCTCTTTACAACGGTATTTACCAACCTTCCCATGCAAGGCTAGATGTAACACAAGGTCATTTCATTGTGGGTCTTCCCGGCCATATAGCCAGGCCAAAAAATGTCTATTTTTCCACATTCGTGATTCTACTCTTCGACGGAACCACGACTCGGTTACTGTTCTCTGCTCGGAAGCAGAGAGCGCTCTCTACCTTCGGGTAGAGAGCTGACAGTGTCATAGTCATAGTAGCAGAGGCAAATACCAACTGCTCTTTACAACGGTATTTACCAACCTTCCCACGCAAGGTTAGATGTGACACAAGGTCATTTTATAGTGGGTCTTCCCGGCCTTATAGCCGGGCCAAAAAATGTCTGTCTATTTTTACCGAGTCGTGATTCTACCCTTCGGGGTAACCACGACTGGGTTAGTGCTCTCTGCTCGGAAGCAGAGAGCGCTCTCTACCCGAAGGCAGTGTCATAGTCGTAGTAGCAGAGGCAAATGCCAACTGCTCTTTACAACTATATTTAGTTGTCTCTCCCAGTAAGGGCAACATGTGACACGTGGTCAGTTTATGACTGGAATTTCCGGGCTATATGGCCCGGCCAAAAAATGTCTGTCTATTTTTGCCCAGTCGTGATTCTACCCTTCGGCGGAACCACGACTGGGTTATTGCTCTCTCCCGAAGGCAGAGGGCTGACAGTGTCATAGTCATAATAACAGAGACAAATGCCAACTGCTTTACAACTGCCTTTCTCTGTATAGAAAGTTTTTTATGTACTCTCAGTTGAGTCCATTATTATGCACAAAGGGGTGAATCCCCAACAACAACACATAATATAAGAGGCACACAGTTTTGTCGTTTTGTCGTCTCTCCTAAACCATGTTCTGACATATATTTACTCAAGCTCTCCAGGTTGGTTATGCGTTGTTTGTCTCTGTCTCTCTTGCCTCAATCTGTCTTGTGAATATCAATTTTTTCAAGCCCTCATTCCCCCAGCATGTGTCCCAGAAATCTCATCTGCCCCTTTTAGTCAGTTAAGTGTCATATATGATGCACGCTTGGGCGATCATGTCTCGAAAGAGACATAATTGACTGGGCAGAAAATTTTCCTGCAGTTGATTGCCTTTACTTTCTGCGGTAGACTGGTTGCCAAACCAAGGCTATAGAACTCAATCTGTTCTACTTAATACATGTCTGAAGGGATACGTGACAGATTAATAACTTTCCTAACGATATTTGTACGTAAGTGAATGCAATGAATTCAACTAGAATTCGAACTATGCTTCCCTTTCTCTAAAACGTAGTCATTATCTATATTATTTACATCATCTTGAAACACCCATTCCGTACGATCACTGGTTAAGCAACGCCGAGCCTACTAAGTACCTAGATGGGTGACCGCTTGGTTATACCAGGTGATGTTAGATTGGATATGTAGTGGTGAAATGGATAATGGCTCAGATTTGCTAACTGGAGAGCGAGTTTCTATTCCACTTGAGTTCGTTATATTCAATTACGCGCAAATTTCATTGGGAAAAGGTATGAACCCACGTCTTTCCCACCCCGCAGCTATATGCATATTAGTAAGACTAAAACCATTATTACCTCAACTAAAAAGACGCACAAAATATTTAGATTTCCGCATTGAATAACCTATAGACATGAATTTGGAATGCCATCTTCCATTTTTATTATGCGGTTTCTTCTTCTTCTTCTTCTTCTTCTTCTTCTTCTTCTTCTATGTGGCGTTTTTTTTTTTTGTTTTTTGTTTCAGGGCGTAGGTGATAATGGCCCTCTTCATCTCCCTATCCTTTGTAGCTCTTAACAACCCTTCTCTTGTTATGCTGCTCTAACCCCGGTCCGTCATCCATCAGTTCAAATCCATCAAATATGTCACGCGTTGCTCTCTTCCCCTCTGAGCATCAGATTCTCCAAACCCTCCTTCCTCATTGCATGTCTCAAAAACCTCCGCTGTCTTTTCCTGATGTTAAGTATCAGTTTCCTTTTCGTGTTCATCCTCTCCAAAACCTTGTCGTTGCTCACATATGACTAGAATTAGACGAAAATGAACAAACTTTCTTTATTAAAGAAGTATTATTATTATAAATTAATTATTATTATTATTAATTGGTGCGTTCCATTGACGCTCATACAGACAAAGTTTTTTAGTACCTCACTCAACATTAATAATAACAATTTGTGGTGATCAAGAACTACATCATAAGAACCAATCATATAAAAGCCGATAAATTAAGAGACAAGAAAAATTAAATGTAGGCTTTTTGGAGATAAATATCAGTTATGCAATCACAAGGTAAGTGAATACACTAAATTAGAACCGAAAGAGTAGAGTATAAGCATGAATGACTGTTTCCAATTCTATGCGGAAAAGACAACCCCTAAAGGGGCTTCCCGACTGGGCGACCTAGTTAATTTAATTAATTCCTTAGCTCCTCTCCTTTGAAATCATGAGATCCATCTTTTAGTTTTCTTTTAGATGTGGTCTACCAGAATATTTAAAAATAATGTTAAAAAAACGAGTCAAACTAAGAATCATCGAAAATGAGGACAAAACTGGAAGCAGCGAAAATGTGGTTCTACAGAAGGATGCTGCGGATATCGTGGACTGAGCATGCAAGCAACGATGAGGTGTTGGAAAGAATGTCAACAAAAAGGAAATTAATACTGAGCATCAGGAAGAGACAACTGAAGTTCCTGAGACACGCAATGAGGAAGGAGAGCCTGGAGAACCTAATACTGACTGGCCAGATAGAAGGAAAGAGAGACAGAGGAAGGCAGTGGATAACATATTTGCAGGGTCTGATCAGGTGGATGACGGAACGAGGGTTGACAGGAGTAACAGGAACAAACATACTAAGAGCCACAAGGGATAGGGAGACGTGGAGAACCATGATCGCCTACGTCCTGAAGGGACAGGGTACATAGAATAAGAAGAAGAAGAAGAAGAAGAAGAAGATTGTATCTTCGTATTTTTTTTTTTTATAAGCGTTTCACCCCGAGCAAGGCATGTCACTGCCACTACTGCGCAGGGGGCTACGTAGTGTGGAGAAAGGCTGATTAAATATAGGAAATGTCAGAGGGTGGGTGATAGGCGGGTAAGGATACCGAGAATGAGGGTTGGGTAGATGAGAGTGTTGTGAGAATAGTTGGGAGTTAGTGTGATAGGAGGTGTCTATTGACCCTACATTTAAACACCTGGAGATTGTAACTGTCGGGAAAGCAGACTTGTGGAAGGGAGTTCCACAGGCGGGAAGCGCGAGAAAAGAAGCTGTTGGAGTAGAATTTACGGTTACATCTTATTTGTTTAACTGTAAAAGGGTGGGACCTAGTTGCTAATCTAGTATCTCGTGTAAATTCCTGCTTAGGCGGCACCAGTGATCTAAGCTCATCGGAGCAGAAGCCATGAAAGTACTTGTAGAAGAGGCACAGGGAAGCCACATCACGCCGGTGAGGGAGCGGCTGCAGCCGGTCTGCCAAGTCAGTATCAACCACGTTACAGATCCTCCTTTGTATTTTGTCAAGAAGCCCAAGGAGAGCAGCAGGGGCACCCGACCAGATATGGCAGCAATATTTTTATATTAATATTTTTAATTTTTTTTATAACGAACAGAAAATGTACTTTTATGACTACATTTTAAAGAGCTTCGTTTTTTAAACTTTTCACAAGTTTCTTGTATATTTTCTTTAGTTCTTAATTTACTTTTAAATGGATTATTGAGGTGTGGCTTGTAAGGCTTTCTTCTATATCTTCTTATTTAATAAGCGACAAATATCAATTAGAAAAAGTTCTTGGAGGGATTTGGATTCATTAACGTCAATATTACCTTCCGTCGTTGACTATTTTAAATGTCTTTTAGTTTATCCCTGGAAATCCAAATCTCAACAGTATTTCTTTCCTCTTCTCTTTCTGCATTTCTTTTTTTCTTTTCTTTTTTAATTTCCACTCTTCTCTCTTTCTTTTCTTCTTTTTCTTGCGTTCACTTTTCTTTTGCTTTTACATTTTCGAAAGTCATGTGATCTTTCATTATCTCTGTTCATTCACATTTTTCTTTTTTTATCGTTTCTCTTTTGCTTCTTGTTTTGCAAAAGGTTTCATTATCTCTTTAGATTTTTCCCTCTTTCTTCTTCCTATTCCTTTTTCCTTCTTCTCTACCTCTTTTTATAAAAGGACTTGTTATCTCCTTATATTTTTCATGTCTCTATCTTTTTCATCTTATTTCTTCTCCTCCCCATCTTTTTATAAAATATCTCGCCATCTACTTACATTTTCTCATTCTTTCTTATTCTTCTTATTCTTCATATTTCTTTTTCTTCCCCCTATTTACAAAGAAAATCATTATCTCCTTACATTTTTCTTCCTCTTTTTCATTCCTCTTCCTGTTTCGTACCTTTTTCCCATTTTTACAAAAGAACTAGTTATCTCATTGCTTTTTACCCCTCTTTCTTCTTCATTTTCTAGTTCTTCCACCTTTTTTTTTATAAATGTCTCGTTATCATCTTAGATTTCCAGTCTTACTTTCTTCCTTTGTCGTCTTCTTTCTCTTCTTTGTCTTTTTCTTCGTCTTCTATCCGCCTTTTTTCAAATTTTTTGTTATCTTCTTACATTTTTCTTTCTTTTCCGTCTTTGTCATTTAGAAAGGAGTACAAACGCCGACGCGTGTAGTTGAACACCGATCGCCAGATAAAGAACAATACTAGGGAAATGGATTATTTCACTGGCGATCAGGTGACCACTAGAATAACTATATAAGCACAAGACATAAGTCTGGGGTAATGAGCGTATAGTGAATAGTGAATAACGGGTAACCAACTGGGTATCAATCGTATTACGAGTGACTAACAGAATATACTAAAATATATAACCGTGTGATACCAACACAAGACACCCGTAACTTTGTAGGCTACAACAAACAGACGCGGATATAACACTCTTCCGCTTCCTATTTCTTTCTCTCTCTCTCTCTCTCTCTCTCTCTCTCATTATATCCTTACAGTTTTCTTTCTCTTTATGTTTCTTCTTTACACCTTTTTACAAATGGTCTTGTTATCTCCTTATATTTTTCTCCCTCTTTTTGCTTCATTTTCCTGTTTCTTCTTTTTTTTATAAAAGTCTCCTTGTCATTTTAAATTTTTCATCCCCTTTCTTCTTCTTCTTCTTCTTCTTCTCTTTTTACAAATGGTCTTGTTATTTCCTTATATTTCTCTCCCTCTTTCTTCTTCCTCTTCCTCTTTAATCTTCTCTCTTACTTATTACAAAAATTCTCGTTTTCTTCTTACATTTTCCATCTTTCTTCTTCCTTTTCTTACTTCTTCTTCTCTCCCCCTTTTTACAAAGGATTTTGTTATCTTTGATTTTATCTTTTTTTTAACTTTCTCTCTATCATTTCTGTTTTCAGCTTATGACCATATCACGTTGAAACGCTGGTTCACGTACGACCGCCAAAGCCTAGCAACGTATTACCGGGTTAGTACTTACATACTTAACCGATTCGGAATATCACGTCTTGTAAGCCTAAATTCGTGGGTGGCTTAATGTATACCGGCTCGAAATCAAAATCGGGGAATCGATTTTTAGTTCCAGTAAAGTTCGTTATATTCACTTATAGTTATGGATATAATGATTGTACCCCTCCCCACTGAATACGTGCATATATTCTAAGGAAATGCAATATCTACAAGTACTTACTGAATTTACCATAAATAGATGATTTCATATATATTTCAAGCATTCGTGACATTTTTAGAAGTTTCGATCTATTATATTCAAAATTATAGATTTTTTTCAAAAATGGTGCGATCCAAGTTTATTCGCGCGTCTTTATGGAAATCATGAAATAATTGCGTCTCTATGGAAATCTTTTTTTTTCTTCTTAATTTGATATTTTATATGAACAGCCTTTGAAAATGCAATATAACATTCTAAAAGGTAAAGAAGACAATATGTGAGTGCCACGTACTGCGATGACGCATTCGTTTTGCAACCATAGCAAAGATGTCTGAACTTGACAAGAAACTGCGAATTAAGATAGTTAATGCGTATAAGCAAGGCAATGAATATACAACACTTTTCAAACGTTTAATTCTTCCTAGAGCGACAATTTGAATCATTATCAAGTACTACAACGGGACTCGTTGGGTTGAGAATAAATTAAAGATTGGCAGAAAACGGTTAATTTCTGAGAGAACAGAAATTAAAATTGTCAGATGTCTCAAAGAATCCACACTTAAGGACATTGTCAATGATGAAAAGCCAGCAAGGTTTGATTGTATCGACAAAGAAAGCAAATATTTTCAATGAAGAGGACTTCGAATCTGTCGCCCAAGGAGAACTCCCTTGCTTAAAACTATACACCTAAAATTCTAGCTTATGCTAGAAGCCATCTAGAACTTTGGAGTAAATATTGGAACTCTGTTTTATGGTCAGATGAAACTAAATTACAATTATTTAGTCGCATGAACTCCCATTATGTATGGAGGAAAGTAAATCAAGCTAAAAACAATACCCTCTCTATAATTAGGCTCGATGGTGAGATCATTCTGCTCTGGGATGTTTTGCTGCTTCTGGGCCAGGTGAACTAGTAAGAGTTCAGGGTATTATGCATAGGGAGCAGTGTTTGGCTATTCTTAAAACTAATATAAAACAAAATGCACTGGTCGTTTTAACATGACAATGATCCCAAACACACGACACGAATTGTGACAAAATACATAGATTACAAAATAAAAAGATATTGGCGCACCCCACCACAAAGTTCTGATCTAAATCCTATTGAAAAAGTATGGGCATATTTGAAGAAAAAAGTAAGAGAAATAAATACTTTTAATTTGGAGGGGCTATTTCCAAGGAAGAATGGAGCAAAATTTAGATCAGTGGGGGTAATGATCTTGTAAGGAATTATCAAAAAAAGGTAATAGTCAAGAATAAAAGTTCGACAATTGATAAAAAGGCAGATGGTCAATAATTTTGTCCAATGTTAAAATTTTGATGTTTGTTTTCTTTTGTTTCCTTCTTTTTTTTTTCTTTTTTTCGTATTATTGTTAGACATTAAAATGAAAATTTTGTTGCAGATATCACTGCACATTATTTCCGGTTCATTAATTCATCATTTGTGAAAAAAGACACCAGACGTTTGCATGGAAACTTTATTATTACAGATCGTAATTATGGAAGAAGATGAATAAATCTGTGCACAACTGTGCATGCAAATAGGCATGGAAAAGCATGAATCCACCTCTTCCCCCTCCATCTATGGGTTAATTAGTAGGACTTTTATCAGTAAATTATTATTATTTATAAAATATACTGACAATCTTCCCTATTATAATAGAGACCGTTATACATATATATATATATATATATATATATATATCCCTTTTGACACGCTTATGGATAGAGAGAGAATAGCAAGCAGCGTCGGCTCAATTCATTCTCTTTACTACAAGTTATTAAACTTTACTACTAGTTATGAAAGCTCCTGTCGCGTGTTAACTCTTTAACAATACCTTATTTTATTTTGCAATAATTATGTCGTCAACTAGTGAAGAATATATCTGTGGCACGATTCGGAGTTTCAAGCGTTATTCAATAATCAGGTGCATATTTCAAATTGACAGTTTAATAGATTTGAATTTAAGTTCCCACAATTTTCATGGGAATTAAATTTTATAAAGTTAAGTTACTGAAATATATTGAATATTCTATGGTTACATGTGCATAAGAATTTAAAATTTAAATATAAAATTTAAAATAAACAAAAACATAAAAAATAATAAAAGGCAGGGAGAAGAAATCAAAGGGGCGCAAATCATAATTGCACAGCCCACCCCTATATATATATATATATATTCCCTCCTGTCACGCTCGATAGTTCTAATAATTTCTTTTTTCAAAAGGTTTCTTAATATCCTTTCTAGTCTTTTTCCTCTCTTTTTTCTTTTCCTTTTTTTTTTTTCTTTTGTCGTTTTTTGCAGTCTCGTTATACTTTTTCTCTTTTCATCATCCACTTCTTTCTTCTTTTTGTTCTTTTCTTTTTTCTCAAAATATCTCTTTATTTTTTTATATATTTCCTTACTTACTTCTCTTCTTCCTCCTTTTCATTTATTTCTAACACTTCATTTAATTCTCTCTTTCCTTTTTGTTTTTTCTTTCTTCTCACGATTCCGTTATCATTTATTTTTTCCCCTTACACTTCTTTCTTCTTTCTTTTTTTTTTCTCAAAAGATCTCTTTATCTCTCATTATTTCCTTACTTACTTCTCCTTCTTGTCATTTTCACTTAATTCTAATGTTAGAATGTTTATCTCTCAATATTAACCTTTCTTTGACATCATCTTAATTTTTCTAGTTCATTCTTCGATAAACGATCTCATTTTCTCGCGATAACAAAAATATCATCTCCTCATGAATTAGTGAAAGTTCAATGAATATGTAAATAAGATTTCCCATGCACTCACCTTCTTTGAAAGAGCGTTTAATATTGTTTATAATTATTCTTTGCTTTATAATGTTTTCTGAAGTAAAATTTCAAAAAATAAGCGCTATAGAAGTTCAAAAATAAGAAATTTTCTCTGAAAGTCATGCCTGTTATTTCATTATATTGGCCTACGACGTCATAGGCTAATACTGGTTGGATCGACAAATAGGGATAAATTTTATTTTGTACGGGGTAAAATTGATTTTCTTGCAGGCAATGAAAAGGTAACTGGATTCTGCCTGAAGAATCAAGTTTAAAGTGCACAACTACTGCGCAACAAATCGAATTTTTTTTCATTTTGTTTATTTTTACTTTACAAGTTACTTGGTGCATTTTGTATTTGATTCTTATATTTTATTTATTTTTCATTTAGTGGCTTTACCTTGTAAACTTCTGCTTGTGTAACATTTTCACGACGTGTAGTGGGTAGCACTGCTTGTGTCACTGCGCTCGTCTCCATGGCTGTAGTCAGGCCAATACACCAGAGTCGCAGTAACTCATCCGCTTTTTTACCACGAAAAAGATTTCCTTTTACTAATATTACAACGCATGTGATCTATATTGGCTACTTTTATTGCTCCTAGTAGAGAAATTTGGCCGACATGTCATTGACGGATAGAGGAAAAAGGAGAGAGAAATTTCCTTGATCCAACTCTTTGTAGACTATCGGTCAGTTAATTGCCATACGTAATACACTCTTGGGTGATCCTGTCTCGAAACAGACATGACTGACTGGACAGAAGGTTATCCCGCAGAAGGTTGCCATTAGTTTCTGCGGTAGACTGGTTGCCGGCCAAGGATATAGAACCCAATCTGCTCTGCTATTTATGCCATAACTGGAAGAAAGAGACGGATTAATATCTTTCTTAAGGGTATTTGCGCGTAAGTGAATGCAAGGAATTCAACTGGAATTCGAACTCGGCTCTCCGATTTCTCGTTCCGTGTCGATATGCACTGCACCACAATGCACATCCTGTAGACTGTATGTTCTTTAATTAAGTGTTATGCATGATACACGCTTGGGCAATCATGTCTTGACATGGCAGATTTTCCCGCAGTAGGTTGCGATTACTTTGCCAATCAAGGCTTTAGGACCCAATCTGTCCTATAGCTGCAATGAAGCGATGGATTAATACCTTTCCCAATGGTATTTGCGCATAAGTGAATGCAATTAAATCAACTTGAATCCAAACACGGCTCTGATTTCTCGTTTCAATCCGATATCCACCGCACCACAAAACAAATAAGCAAAAATAGTTTCAATAAAGAATTCTGGAAGAAAAAAACAATTTTTGACCAAAAAATCCTGGGTTCTAGCTAATCGAAATATGTGGAATGAAAAGAAAGAATTGATATACGGTAAATTATTAAATTCTTTCGAAAAATTTCAAACATTTTTTTTACTTCTAAAAAATGAATTTCGTCGTAATCTCTCTGTTTGTTTATATTTATGTTTTTGTGCATATTACTTACTTGGAAGTTTTTGAAGGCCTACGTGGTGTCTTGGCTCAAGATGACTCCAAACGCTTAAACAAGGTAGATTACTACAGGTAAATGCTTAATTACATTTGGTTACAGAAAATTAATGGATACCTGAATAAAATTACTTTCAAAGTAACTCATTGAGTGATATAATCGGTTACATGTGGATAAGAATTTAAAATTTAAATTTAAAATTTAAAATAAACAAAAACATAAAAAATAATAAAAGGCAGGAAGGAGAAATCAAAGGGGCGCAAATCATAATTGCACAGCCCACTCCTATAATTCAAATTTCCTGTGTTAAACTGTGAGGTATGTTAGGAATTATTTCTTATATCTGTATTTTCCGTTTTTTTTTTGTTTTTTTTCCTGCTTCATTTGGAAAAAAAAAGTTTGGGATTTTTATTTATTTATTTATTTATTCTGTTATGCGAAGCTATCCTGGCCAAGGTATCAGCAGCCACTTGTTACCCCACCCCGCTATGGTCTGTTGTTTTAATTCAAATTTACCAAGCAGCTTAACTCGATGTTGATTTTAGGGAAAAGCAAGAATTGAAGAGTGAAACTTTCTTAATTCAAATTTACTGTGTTAAACTGTGAGGTATGTTACGAATTCTTTCTTAAATCTGTATTTTTCGTTTGTTTTTTTCCTCACTTTTTGGCGTTCATGCTTCATTTGGAAAAAAAAGAAGTTTGGAATTTTTATTTATTTATTTATTCCGTTATGCGAAGCTATCCTGGCCAAGGTATCAGCAGCCACTTGTTACCCCTTCCCGCTATGGTCCGTTGTTTGAATTCAAATTTACCAAGCAGCTTAACTCGATGTTGATTTTTGGGAAAAGCTCGGGGTTAAATGATTAAAATATATATATATATATATATATATATATATATATATATATATATATATTCCCTCCTGTCACGCTCGGTAGTTCTAATAGTTTCTTTTTTCAAAAGGTTTCTTAATATCCTTTCTAGTCTTTTTCCTCTCTTTTTTCTTTTCCTTTTCTTTTTTTTTTTGTTTTTTGCAGTCTCGTTATACTTTTTCTCTTTTCATCATCCACTTCTTTCTTCTTTTTGTTCTTTTCTTTTTTTCTCAAAATATCTCTTTATTTTTTTATATATTTCCTTACTTACTTCCCTTCTTCCTCCTTTTCATTTATTTCTAATACTTCATTTAATTCTCTCCTTTCTTTTTGTTTTTTCTTTCTTCTCACGATTCCGTTATCATTTATTTTTTCCCCTTACACTTCTTTCTTCTTTCTTTTTTTTTTCTCAAAAGATCTCTTTATCTCTCATTATTTCCTTACTTACTTCTCCTTCTTGTCATTTTCACTTAATTCTAACATTTTATCTCTCAATATTTTTTTTTTTTTTATAAGCGTTTCACCCCGAGCAAGGCATGTCACTGCCACTACTGTGCAGGGGGCTACGTAGAGTGGAGAAAGGCTGATTAAATATAGGAAATAACAGAGGGTGGGTGATAGGCGGGTGAGGATACCGAGTATGAGGGTTGGGTAGATGAGAGTGTTGTGAGAATAGTTGGGAGTTAATGTGATAGGAGGTGTCTATTGACCCTACATTTAAACACCTGGAGATTGTAACTGTCGGGAAAGCAGACTTGTGGAAGAGAGTTCCACAGGCGGGAAGCGCGAGAAAAGAAGCTGTTGGAGTAGAATTTACGGTTACATCTTATTTGTTTAACTGTAAAAGGGTGGGACCTAGTTGCTAATCTAGTATTTTCTTTGACATCATCTTAATTTTTCTAGTTCATTCTTCGATAAACGATCTCATTTTCTCGCGATAACAAAAATATCACCCCCTCATGAATTAGTGAAAGTTCAATGAATATGCAAATAAGATTTCCCATGCACTCACCTTCTTTGGAAGAGCGTTTAATATTGTTTATTCGGCTTTAACTAGACGAAAAAAAATTATATGGATCATTCTGAAAAAGAAACATTAAATTAACCGACAGGCATTAGAAAAATTGCAGTCCTTTTCTTGCTGCTGTTAAACGAGTTTATATAACAAAATGCAACAGCTCACAAAATGAATCAATCAATGAGTTATAAAACAAATTTCATAATATTGGCCACACACTTCATATTATTAATGCCTTTATATATCTGTGGCCATTAAAATTAAATTGTTTTTACCGTAAAATGGATTGTTGATGTGAGTACACGGTTTGGAATCTCTTTATATTAAGCCAGATTAGCCACCTCCCGTATGCAAAAATAGATTGCTTGAATGTAATTATCCTGTAATTGTTACATATTTAATATAACATTTCCCGCCCTAGTACGAGGTATAACGATAAACTACGACCGACAGCAAGGCCTGTGAACGGGAAACTGGAGATTTTGAGGAACGTGGAACCACTATTGAACTGCCGTTTTTCTCAGGTGTAACCTGACCCGGATGATAACACTACCCTGATCCGGGTGGTAGCACTAACCTGACCTGGATGGTAACACCTATGGAAAAATATTAAAGCTCTAAACAAAAACTATGACAGCATAAAAGATACTTTTTTATAATAAAAAACTATCAATTCATTTTCATATAATAAAATTACCAACAATACCAGTTTATAGTAAAATTAACGACAATACTTATTTATAGTAGAATTACCAACAAAACATTACATAGCAAAATGACCAACAATACATATTATTGCAGAATGACCACCAATATATCTGTAGTTAAATGCATACAATTTCGTTCAAATTATATTTAGTTGAAGCCATAAAATTGCGTTCAAAATATTAAGATTTAGGCATTAAACAACCCATAGAGGAGTTGATGTACCGCTAACCAAATCAAACAAATACGTATTTTCACAAAATCTGAGTATCAACTCCCATGTAAGCTTACTGTCATATCAAGTTGAATACACCAGTTCTCGCTCGATCACCGAAGTTGAGCCTGGTCAGTACTTGGATGGGTGACGCTTGGGAATACCAGGTGCTGTAAGCGTTATGGACGGATGTACGTTGTGGTGCAGTGGATATCGGCTCGGAGGAGGAAATCGGTGAGCCGAGTTCCAATTCCAGTCGAACACTTTGCATTCACTTACGCACTGGTACCCTTGGGAAAGGTATTAATCCGTCCTTTCCCTCCAGTTATGGGTTAAATAACTGAGGTCTGTTGTTCATGCGATCTGTGGCAGACTTTTGCACAGATTGTTTGTTATCAGCAGTTCCAAAAAGTGTGGATGGTGCTACACAAGCCTTCACCACTTTAAACAATTCTTTGTGTGGTAGTCTAAGTTAGACGCTCGTACGTCGAAATCGACGAGAGAGTCCATATATATATATATATATATATATATATATATATAAAGAGAGAGAGAGAGAGAAAGAGAGAGTACTATTATTATAAGTGTTTATAATAAAAGATGGTTGACTGCAACACAAAAGCTGTCGTGTTTCGTTACTACTTTTTAGTATAGCATCAACAAGTCGTACAGAAACCTAACCTGTCTTGTGTTGCAGTCAACTATGTTTTCTTATAAACACTTATAATGGAAATATTAATATAAATATTGGTCTACTAAGTATCAAGGACTGTTAACTCATTTGTTTGTACTAATCCTAATATATATATATATATATATATATATATATATATATATATATATATATATATATTACCTTACGTTCATCGACATATGAAACTGTGAGTTGTGCCTAAAACGTAGGATAATATGGATATTTATTTACTCTGTTTGTTCTGTTACATTGTATTGAGAACTGTTCTATTATCACCTAATTAATATTTATATGTTGATGTGTGTCTGCACGGATACACATATATATATATATATATATATATATATATATATAACTAGTTACATTCAAATATATATATGTGTGTGTGTGTGT
This sequence comes from Ascarosepion bandense, assembly GCA_037127315.1. NCBI lineage: Eukaryota > Metazoa > Mollusca > Cephalopoda > Sepiida > Sepiidae > Ascarosepion > Ascarosepion bandense. The sequence goes on from JBBBDQ010001038.1 coordinate 2,670,623, forward strand.
GTGTGTGTGTGTGTGTGTGTGTGTGTGTGTGTGTGTTTGAAGATGTAAAAGATGTATATAGAAAATATAAGGTTAAACTTAATAAAACTGAGGAGAAAATACATTTTTCCCAAGAAATAGAAATTAATAAAACCCTTCATTTCTCGCAACAATATGGCGTATTTTTGTGATTCGCATATAAATATTTAAATGTATAAATCATTCTGTCACACATTGTTTTTCTCACACAAATACACACACACACACTCAACGGACGCTCGCATACTTTTTCTTTTCCCTTTATTAAAATTGATGAAGTTCTGCAGTTTTCTTAAACTGTCAAAATATATTGGAAAAGTTTGAACACTTCTCTTCCGATAATAATATTTAATACGTATGCTTGAGAAGATGCATAACTATATATATATATGTGTGTACAGAGTGTATCAAAAATACTTTTACAAACTTAAGAGACGGATTCCTCACACCCAATAAGGACAAAAGTTCATATAAATGTAAAACGAAAATTTCTTTTTACGACGGCCAATCAGTTAAGTGTCATACGTGATAACGCTTGGGCGATCATGTCACGAATGAGTCATGACTGACTGGGCATTATCCTGCAGTAAGTTGACATTAGTTTCTGCGGTAGACTGGTTGCCAGCCAAGGCTATAGAACACAATCTGTCCTGTAATTTAAACCATAACTGGAGGAAAGAGACAGAGTAATACTTTTCCCAATACAATTAACCGAAATTCGAATTCGGCTCCTCGATTCCTCGTTCCGAGCCGATATCTACTGCATCACAATGCATATTTACAGTAGACTCTGTTAAATGTACAATCGAAGATAAAATCCAATCTGCTCCTGAGATACCTGCTATATGGCACTATGAGGTTTACGATATACTTGACGGGTGCTGATAATTGTATCATCACCGACAGCCTGTAGTGGTTAGGCGCACGAACCGGATTCTCTCTCATCAACGCCGTGCAGCCTCGCGTCCAATTCTATTCGCGCGGTCGCATGCAAAAATCACATCTGCCTGATCACGACATGAATATGCTGCTATTGTTAAACGAAACACTTCTCTGTGAACTCACGGCTACACACGTTAAACGTTGAAGACATACAATAATGACAAATGCAACCTAGTCTCTATGGCAACACAGCGTCATTTACCGTAAATTTTCTTTAAATTTAATAACTCAAAAGCAAAGAAATGTTTATATAGACATTTGTCTCTGCTTTGGAATATATATATATATATATATATATATATATATATATATATATATATATATATTGAAAGAAGAAATCAACTATTTCCAAAAATAAATACTTTTTTTCAAATTTTAAGTGAATCTCTATTCTGATTAGTTAAATTGGACACACACATAAATTTTCTGTCTTCAAACATCTCTAAATAACAAACATATTGTTTCTTATATTCAAATGAAAATATTTTTCACAACAATGATCTAACATTATCTGATGACGAGGTAAAAATCTCGAAACATAGAAAATGCCGTGACGCAATGTAAAATGTATTAATTTTAATTAAAAAACAAATTTAATAAATTATATTATGTTACAATATTTGTTGTATTGAGCACATTTATAAACTGTATACTGTATATTGTAAAACTGTTTGTTCTTTTCATGTGGATATATATATATATATATATATATATATATATATATATATAACGCGGAAATTAAAGAACAGATAGATTAAAACCAACTGTTCATGCATTTACTTCTATAAAGAATGCTTAATACAAAGTAGTGCTTAATATAATAATTTTGTTATTACATTATACCATTTCACTAATATTTTCATGTTTCAGAACAATACTGTTCTTCATCATATGATATTTTAAAATAAATTGTGAAAATGATTTATTTAGAAAATATAAGATGAATTCATGATTATTTAGAAAATAAAGGCGTAGTTGGGGAAAAATGCTTGTATGTGTGTCCATATTGTTCAATCAAAAATGAAACTTAGGTAACATTAAAGTTGAAGAATTTAGTCGCGAAAGAAAGCAGACTGGCCCGGTGTCAAGAAGGCATAAAAAATGCTTGAACAGTGGGTTTTAATCTATTTTGTTTTCAATTTCTTGTGTCTTGTGTCTATTTTGTGTCCAATTTCTTGTATATATATATATATATATATATATATATATATATATATATAAGCAAAAGAGAAAAAATCGGACTTATCTTCTCAACTCCGTAAATAGTGTAACTTATCTTCTCGACTTTATGTAAATAGTATAATAATTACAATATCTCGTCTCAGAAATATAGACAGATTCTGACGTAAGCCGGACCGTACAACGACCAAAACGTCGTGAATATAGCAACTAAGATGAGGACAACAGTCCGAACAATGTAAATAGTGTAAATAGTTACAAGACCTTATCTCAGAAATATAGACAAATCTTTATAAATTCTCTATTTCTTAATATTGATCACTTTACAAAGAATTTCTTTTTTTATGTTATCTTCTATAAATACTCAGCTCTACATTCTATTTTTGAGGAGTGGAGGGAAACACTCTCTCTCTCTCTCTCTCTCTCTCTCTCAGACACTGAAAGACGCAGTTTGGAACTCTACTGGAGAACATCTTTACCTCTCTCGAATGTCCAATCCTCTAGGTATAACTCACACTGTTTTTAAAAATGGCTGACTAATAAAAAATGGCTGACTACTCAAAAATGGCTGACTACTCAAATATGGCTGACTACTCAAATAACATTTAGAGTAATGAGAAATAACGTTGGTTTTTAAAAGATCATTAATTTCGTCAGATTGATCACGTTAGATAAGAAAATGTAAATAAGGTCTGCTTGGTTCTTGTATAAAACACAGGTGGGATCTGTCAGTGTTGAACAAACTTAAATATGGCTGGATTAAATATAAAAGGATTTAGACTGGCATACTCAGATATGAGCGGTCAGCTATTATTAACCAATCGTCAATATGTATATGTCTAAAGTTCAGCTGGGCTGACATGTTTATTTTGCATCCACCAACATCCGTTGAGACCCGATTCTGCACTTGGTGGAATCTAGATTACTTTCTAGTTCAACACTCAAGGACCCTAGATCTTTTTTTATGTTTTGAGATGACACCATGTACAAAACTTGTTTTGGTATTGTTCATAATGAACTCAATAAGTATTTAGGAATTCGATGCGGAACTCTAGTATTTTCTGGAGATAAATATCGTACCACACACCTCTAGTTGTTGAGGAATATATTCTGGAAATTTCGCTTACCTGTGTCTACGTCATATAACCATTACTTGCCTAAAGACAGAACCTGTTTTCATCACTGAACATTATAGACGCTATTCGATTCCACAAGGAATATTATCGTGACATCACGGTAACCATGGTGAGGCGGCTTAATGGAAGTCAGACCAGAGGTAAACTTGATTATGCTGTAAGTAAACTATTCACAACGATCCTTGTTCAAGCTCCTAGAGTCAAATATCCAATGATTCGGGCTGTGGTCTAATAGATAGATAGATAGATAGATAGATAGATAGATAGATAGATAGATAGATAGATAGATAGAAACAACAAGCGATAGATAGATAGATAGATAGATAGATAGATAGATAGATAGATAGATATGAACAGACTGAGATAGATAGATAGATAGATAGATAGATAGATAGATAGATAGATAGATAGTAGATAGATTAGAATGATGGTGTTAAAATATAAGCTAAGCTAAGATAGATAGATAGATAGATAGATAGATAGATAGATCAGGTGTATTAATAGATATAAGCTAAGCTAAGATAGATAGATAGATAGATAGATAGATAGATAGATAGATAGATAGATAGGATAGAATAGATAAGATAGATAGATAGATAGTAGATAGATAGATAGATAAGCTAAGATAAGATAGATAGATAGATAGATAGATAGATAGATAGAATAGATAGCTAGCTAGATAGATAGATAGATTAAGAGAGATAAGCTAAGATAAGATAGATAGATAGATAGATAGATAGATAGATAGATAGATAGATAGTAATAGATCAGGTGTATTAATAGATATAAGCTAAGCTAAGATAGATAGATAGATAGATAGATAGATAGATAGATAGATAGATAGATAGATAGATAGATAGATAGAATAGATATAAGTAGGTAAGATAGAATAGATATAAGATAAGATAAGATAGATAGATAGATAGATAGATAGATAGATCAGGTGTATTAATAGATATAAGCTAAGCTAAGATAGATAGATAGATAGATAGATGACGAATGACAAGAATTAAGGTTTTTTCCTTCATATTTTCCAAAATACTTTCGATAGAATGTCAAATGTTCCAGAAAGTTAAAGAATCACTGAATCTGAAAATCTATGACTAAACATGATTGGAATTAGTAATGGCACTAAAATCTTATTTATACAAATCATGAAGATTTTCCAAATCTAATGGAGAATAATCCATATTTCGACACATTATTTAAACACATACAATGCATGTCAAATAGTTTCTACATTTATATTCAAATAGCTTCCCACAAACCTAGTGAGAAGTTTTTATATTGAAAATCATGAGGTGTTACTTGTTAATGATTGTTATTTTGATCGCATCGAAATAAGCCATTTTTTTCTTTATGAAAACAATAAATAGATTATCATAATTCAATATCATTAGCTTTTAATAATTCCAATGTTGTTTATAATTGAGCCGGGCAGTTTATGCATTCTTACTGCGCATCATAGGCACTAATTTTATATCAATGGCATCATATAATTAAGCTGAGTTATAATTAATTCATGGTTTTGTTTCTCACTGTTATTCTAGAAAACACAAAGCACAACTAAATTATCTTCAATTATATATATATATATACTATTATTTCCAACGGTTTCTTGCTGCTTATCAATACATTTTGAATAAAATTACGACGGTTTTTATGTGAATGTCTTCAGCAAACTCTTCAATCTGGTTTTCATTAGAGAAAATATTCACTTATCAAAACGTTTGTCAGCGATCGAAAATGGCAATAATGTAGGTTTCACGCTTTAATCTTTGAAATAGTTAAATGTAACTCTGCCTCTTCTACTCAAATAGTTTTTCTCGCACCTCCCGCTTGAGGAGGGGCTTATGGCCTATCACGTTGAATACACCGGTTCTCGCTCGATCACCGAAGTTAAGCAACGTTGAGCCTGGTCAGTACTTAGATGGGTGACCGCTTGGGAATACCAGGTGCTGTAATTGTATAGTGACGGATGTGCGTTGTAGTGCAGTGGATATCAGCACGGAAAGAGAAATCGGTGAGCCGAGTTCGAATTCCAGTTGAATACCCTGCATTCACTTAAGCACTGGTACCCTTGGGAAAGGTATTAATCCGTCCATTCAGTTATGGGTTAAATAACAAGGGTAGGACTTGGGGACCCTGCTCTTAAAAACAAATCCCAATGAATCGTGAAAAGAAAAACGTTGTAAAAATAAAATAACCTTACCCAAAATCACTGGTTATGACCTTAAAATGATCCCATAAGGATTGATAGGTCGTTAAGCCTCAAAAACAAACAAACAAACCGCCTGAGGAACTCACTTTTATGTACTTGCTTCCCTGACTACTAAAAACTCCAAAAATGTAAATGCAACGTCAATTACCATCTTCTATCTTCTTGAACCCCGTTAATCTTTACCCTTTCTTCAATACCCCCTGGTACTCAGTTCTTTTACTCCAGCGAACTAGTGACGCTGCCGCCTTGCTTGGGGTAATAAAATATCCGATATGGTTGATTTCCGTTTTTATGTTAGCCAAGGATGTAGTGTAAATTCAAAAGTTCTGTTATGATCCTAACATCCTAAGTAACAGTAATAAGTCAGGCTTAGAGTGAGGATTAATTATTATATTTCCTTGAAATCACTGTACTTAATACATAGTGGCTAGTGTTGAAGAATCGTACAGCCGAGTTCAAATTCCAGTCGAATTCGTTACGTGTCTCCATCTCTTCTTTCTCCAGCTAGGGGTAAATAGCAGAAAAAACTGGGTCTTGTAACCTTGGGTGGCAACTAGTTCTATAGCGTGAAGGAACAATCTGTCTTTGGGTGGCAATTAGTCCTATAGCTTAGAGTGACAATTTGTCCTTGGGTGGCAACTAGTCCTATAGCTTGGAGGAATAATATGTCTTTGAGTGACAACTAGTCCTATAGATTGGAGTGACAATTTATCATTGGGTAGCAACTAGTCGTATAGCTTGGAGGGACAATTTGTTCTTGGATGTCAACTAGTCCTGTAGGTTGGAGGGACAATTTGTCCTTGGGTGGTAACTAGTCTTATAACTTAAGTGACAATCTGTCCTTGGGTGGCAACAAGTCCTATAGCTTGGAATTAAAATTTGTCCTTGAGTAGCAACTAGTCCTCTAGCTTAGAGGGACAATTTGTCCTTGGGTGGCAACGTCCTATAACTTGTAGTGACAATCTGTCCTTGGGTGGCAAGTAATCCTATAGCTTATTGAGACAATCTGTCTTTGGGCGGCAACTAGTCCTATAGCTTGGAGTGACAATCTGTCCTTGGATGGCAAATAGTCCTATAGCTTGTAGGGACAATCTGTCTTTGGGTGACAACTATTTCTATAGCTTGGAGTGAGAATATGTCCTTGGGTGGCAACTAGTCCTATAATTTGAAGGGACAATTTGTCCTTGGGTGGCAACTAGTCATATAGCTTGAAGCGACAATCTGTCCTTGGGTGGCAACTAGTTCTGTAGTTTGGAGTGACAATTTGTCCTTGGGTGGCAACTAGTCCTATAGCTTCAAGTGTCAACTGGTACCAAGGACTGATTGTCACTTCAAGATATATGGTCAATCAGGAATTGATTGCTATTCTCACTGTTACCTTATTTACGAGACTTCTAAGTCTACTATACAGAGTGCGATGGCTAAATTGTTGCCATTTTATATTCTTACTTTCGTGCATGTGCGTTGGTTGTTTTTAATTTTTGTCGGCTGCACGGTATAGTAGATTCAGTTGGGCACCATCTGTTAGAAAAATAGCACCATAACGCAATTCACTTTGCTAGAAACGTCATGCCGTACTGCTTGGTATTCGCGCCGGAATGTTTTAGAATGTTTGGGTGCCAATCTAAGGACAGTGCAGAGAATTCGTCAAAAGTTGGATGACTATACCTCAGACTCAACATGGAGGTCTACATCAAGTGCCTTGAAGAGTTGTACTGCCCAAGAGGATACCTGCTGGAAGAACTTATGCCAGACAACAAGATTCCGCACCATGTCATACAAGCAGGGAAACCCATTTGTAGCTATCAGACGATTTACACCACATCACCATTTCTGGCCATCTAAGACTGAAACCCCCTGATTATTATATGCAGGGTGCAGTTGAGCGAAACATTACCAAAAATCCCTGTAACACCAAAGATTAACTGAAGGCAAAGATTATGTATGTATTCACCTACTTATGCAGGGTTACCTCCAGAAGAGTTGCAGAGATCCCAAAGTTGTCTGGGGCCGTGGTTGAAACCAACAAGAACTTTAATAAATAAATTTACCCCTTAATATTTCAAGATATTTTTGTGTATTTTTGGTAAATATGTCTGTGAAATTGACATATCAATGTTATTTTCATTTTTGCGTCATTTCGCCGACAATTTATCAATCACACCCTGTATATCTGAATGACTGAACTGATATTTTTAAAAGCCTTCAATAAAGGTACACGAAATCTCACATATTCTTTGCAAATGCTCACCTACTTTTGTGTTCAGTGTTCTTTCATTAATTCCATGATAAGTGCTCTTCACAACTTCTTGACTCTTTTTGCTCAAAACAATGTTTTGTTATCCTGCCAGCCATCTTTGCTTCGTTCTGCTATCCATCCTCTAGAACCGTTCCTGCCTTGTGAATGTTAAATTTTCCCAGCCGCCTTTTTATATATGTCCCAGAATGGTTAAATCGTTAGTTCTATGGTCAAATAAAATAAAGATGGAGCATTTCAAATACATTTATATCATCAACACCAACCAGGGCTTGTATTATTATTACTAGTGTGAAGTTTTTTTTGTTGTTGTTGTTTTGCGGCCTAGAAATATATGGGACATATATGAAAAGGCGGCTGGGAAAATTTAACATTCACAAGGCAGGAACGGTTCTAGAGGATGGATAGCAGAACGAAGCAAAGAGGGCTGACAGGATAACAAAACATTGTATATATATATATATATATATATATATATATAATTGAAATAAATAAATATTGTCAAAAAATATATTTTAACTTACAACTTTTTAGTAGTTTTTCCTGTTTATATATATATATATATATAATCAAAATTAAGTTTTTCTCTCTATACCTGTTTATCCATACCTCTCTCATACACATCGAAGCACAAACTGACATTACTAATCGATGATTAAATAATGACAGTGTGTTTTGAACAAAACAGAAATCGATTACTATTTCGATGCAGATGTAAATGTCACCTATGATGTTGTCAACAACTTTGTAACGAAACGTAAAAACTTTATTGTACGAGAAACGCCTCAGCATGTTTAAACAATGACGTCTTATCCAATTTTACTCAACCGTGAAGTAAGTTCTTTGTTGCGTGCTTTCACACCCGTCGACTTCATTCCATCATCTAATAGCAAAAGTTTCTTTTATTCTCGGTGCCAAATTAAAGTATTCTTTAAACTAATTTAAAATTGTTAATATTCTTCGTTTCCAATAGATTGGTTTTTTTCTCCAAGGGAAGATATTCCTTCATTTCTCTTCAAGTGAATCGATTTCTTCGATTTTCCACTTAAAAAAAAATGCCACTTAGATATCGATTCGAATCGCTTCTTCCGGAGATGAAAAATAAAGAAAGAAATGATAATGGCTTCTAGATTTCAAATTAGTAATTTCAGTATTTCGTGCTAAAAATAGATGCTGTCACGATTTAAGCGAATGCCATCAACCCTTTCTCGGATGAAAAAAAAAGTAATGATCTATCCAAATTGGTCATTCAAATCGCTCGGACTGTTGTGAACTTTTCGGAAGTAAAAAGCAAAATAAAATTTGCACTTTAGAAGAAATCAGATTATTTTGGAGCTAACTTTCTATGTTCGATTAAACCCGCATGTGATTAGTAATATCGTGAGCAGGAACTTAATACTACCTTCTTTTTTATGTATCGAGCCCTTTCAGGTGCCCCTACCCCTTGTCGTTCTTAATATTTTTCCTCTTGGTATCTCTCTCAAACCCCGCTCCGCCATCCACATGCTCAAGCCCATCAAGTACGTCTCGTGTTGCTTTCCATATCTTTTTTTCCCTCTATCCGTCCTGTGAGTATTAGGTTCTCTAAGCCTTCCTTCTTCATTACGTGTACCAACAACCTCAGCTGTCTCTTCCTGATGCAAACTATAAGTTTCTTTTTCGTTTGCATGCTCCTCAAACGTTGTCGTTGCTCAGAGGTTTGGTCCATGATATCCTTGTCATCCTGTTGTAGAAATACATTTTAGTTGCTTCGAGCCTCTTCTTCATCCTTGATTAGATCGTTCAGCATTCTTTGTCATATAGGAGCACAAACATCACATAACAGTCCAGTACTCTTTTCTTTGTCCCCAACGAAATACAGATAAAATATATTGTTGGTCATTTTTCTATAAAATGTATTATTGGTCATTCTATTATAAATAGGCATTGCTGACCATTTTAATATAAAAATGTATTTTTATAATTTCATAATTTTGCTTTTGTTTAGGTTTTCACTATTTAACTATAGCTGTGACAACAACGTTTACTACCACGCAATTAAGTGGTGGTTTACACGCTCCTCAAAACCTCTAATCTCTCGATTAGGGTCTTACTGCTGGAACAAAAGTTTGAAAAACAATAATTTTTCCTTTGTTATATTTGAATCGTGAACGGATAGCAAAGAAACAAAAAAGAAATAATAAAACAAATAAAACTGTTATACATGAATTAAAATCTAGTCTGGTAAAAGGAGACACAACGGATGAGCTCTAAGACTCTTGGGGGTAATTTATTTGATTTATTCATTGCTTTTTAGATATTTTATGAGAAGGGATTTTGTAGTAAATCCGTTTCTTGGTGAACGTTTTCCTGTCAGAAAGATTTGTATGTGACTTGGCTTGTTTTCATTTGGATTAATTCAGAAGAATTACCCATCAATCCTTTCGTTCTTGGAAAGATGACAAAGCCGAAATATAAAGGAATCGGCAACTAGTCAAATATCTTATTTATGGAGGTTTACAGATGCTTGATTTGTAAGTATCTTATCTAACTGATTCTTCATCATATTATCTTATATACGAGTTAAGACAAAGAATAAGAGAGAAAGAAAAGAAAAAAGACCGATTTGACAGAAACAAAACTATTATTATTTTTTTACCAAATCATTAATTAATACAAAGTCCAAGAAGCATTCAGAATTTTTTTCCAAATGAGGTCATATGAAAGTAAACTGAAGAACTATATACAAAGTATGAGGATATGTAGGATAGATATTAGGTGGGAGTCTGGGTAGGATTCTCTTGGGAAGATGTTCCACAAACTAGCGGCTGTCATGAAAAAACGTACTAGAATTTCTTTCTTTTTAATATAATGCAAAAAAAATGAAGGTGATTCCTTCCCCTGTGGCTTGTGAAGATTTGATCTAAGGGATCCAAAGAATGCAGATCGGCCGAACATTTGCCATGGAAATAGCGATAGAGTAGCGTTAGGCTGGCGTGGTTTCATCTGTGAGAAAGTGGTTGTAGATTGGAAATAATTAAGGCGAATTGGCATGGCGAATGAAGCGTTCCAGAAGCTGAGTAGAGTATTAAGAGACAGAAAAATTTCGGTAGAAACAAAGAAGAGAGTACCGGATCGCTATGTGATATCAGTTCTTCAATATGGCAGTTAATGCTGGGGAATGTCAGCAAAGATGAAGGAAAAACTTGAAGCAACAGAAATGTGGTTCTACAGAAGGATGCTGTGGATATCATGGATTGAGCATATGAGCAATGATGAGGTTTTGGAAAGGAGGAAAACGAAAAGGAAATTAACACTGAGCATCAGAAAGAGTCAGTTAACCTTCCTGGGACATGCGATGAGGAAAGAGGGCTTGGAGAACCTGATACTAACAGGCCACATAGAGGGAAGGAGAGACAATAGAAAACATTGTGTAACGTACTTGACTGGCCTGAGCAGGTGGATGGCAGAACGGGGATTGCGTTTTGTAACAGGAGAGCGTGGTAAGAGCCACCAGGGATAGAGATACGTGGAAATTCATGATCGCCTGCGCCCTGAATAGACAGAAAGAAGAAGAAGAAGAAGAAGAAGAAGAAGAAGAAGAAGAAGGTGTGGCGAAAGCGCTTTTTGAACTCAATCAAGACTGGAAATGAAAGTTGACCAGTTCCAACTCAGATATAACAGCAATATTTTACATGTATTTACTTCAGTCAGTTAAATGCCATACGTGATACACGCTTGGGCGATCATGTCTCGAAAGAGACATGACTGACTGGGCAAAAGTTTATCCCGCAGTATGTTACCATTGCTTTCTGCGGTAGACTGGTTGCCAGCCAAGGCTATAGAACCCAATCTGTCCTGTTATTTAACCCATGACTAGAAGGATTAGACGGATTAATACCTTTCCCAAGGGTATTTGCGCGTAAGTGAATGCAACTTATTCAACTGGAATTTGAACTCGGCTCCCCGAATTGTCGTTCCGAGCGGATATCCACTGCACCACAACTATGCTACTGAATTGACATCAAGGTTCCACCATTTTTCCATTGAAAGAGTCAAATGTAACAGCCTCCGTTACTCTAATAGTTTCTTTTCTATCACTTACCGTTTGTGGAACGCGCTTCCGTTTACTTGCTTCCCTCATAGCTACAATCTCCAAAAGTTTAAATGCAATGTCAACTGCCATCTTCAATCTCCTTGATTACCATAGATATCTTATCATTTCTTCGACAACCCATGTACTAAAACACGGAGAATCTCTCACATCATAATGGCGAGGATATTCTCGTTAAATTTAAATCATTGATCCTTGATTTTGATAGAAAGTTTTCAGTTGAAATAATTAAATTTAACTGACTCCTCTACTGTAATAGTTTCTTTTCTCGCATTTCCTGTTTGTGGAACTCACTTCCGTTTACTTGCTTTCTTCATAGCTACAATCTTCAAAAGTTTAAATGCAATGTCAACTGCCATCTTCAATCTCCTTAATTCCCATTCATCTCTTATCCTTTCTTCGACAACCCATGTACTAAAACTCAGAGAATCTCTCACATCATAATGGCGAGGATATGCCCGTTAAGTTTAAATTATTGATTCTTGATTTTGATAGAAAGCTTTCACTACTTGCGTTTGTTTTTCAGTCGTGTCTTTCTGAAAGATTAATTTTCAAAGCCTTCTTTTATTAAATACATGAATAAAAACTAACTTTAAGTTTATAAATAAAAAATAAAGTTTTTAAACTTGCAGACGCCTTGGGACTTCTATGAACTTCTGTTTAAAAGCCATCGACAAAACAATAGATTATTTATAAATATCCCTAAAGACCAGATTGCAAATGAAGAATAATTTTATTTTTAAACTTATATTTTGAACTATGAATAAACAAATCAGTTATTTCTATTTCGAAAAAACACGGTTGTCTTCTTCTATGTGGCGTGTACCTTCAGGACTTTAACGATCATGGCTCTCCACCATTTCTCCGATATTCCTTCACTCAAGCTCGTAAGGAATATTGTGGGTTCCTTGCCCTTGCCTATCTTAGATTTAATCCGATGTTCTGTGAATATAAAATTTTCCAAGCCCACTTTCCTCATTAATATCAACTGAACCTACCAGATGTAAAAAATGTGCTCTTCTTGTTGCCATTTTCTCTAGAACGTCCTAATTACTATTAGACTTATCCAACTCGTTTCGAATCCTCTTCACAGTCCTTGTTTGACACCGAAACACTGTGACTATTCGTATTGGTACTTCTGATGTGAATACCAAGCATTACTGTATGCTGCTTCCAAATATATGGCTGAGTGAATTGCGCCATGGTTGTCTTTTCTTCACAGACGATGCCCGACAGACTCTACTATACTGTGCAGTCAATAAAAAAAATAAAGACCATGGGCGACATTAAAAATATAAAATAATGAACCTATATATATATATATATATATATATATATATATATATATATATAATAGAATAAGTAAATAACAGGTGAGAAAGTATCTTTAATCTAACATGTTTCACTTCATTAAGTTATTAGGTTCATATGACACGGATTTTTTTAAATTTGAAAATTTAAAAAAACAAAAAAGACAATATATTATAATGTTGATTGAGGCCTGATTTCATTGTTCAGATACGTGTCACGTATCATAAAGCAATAGAAGATCATTTTTAAATTTAGGAAAACCAATAGCTGTTAATATATATATGGGTGCCACGTGTAATAAGAGCAATAAATATGTATTTTGAACGTGAGTGTGTATAAATGTCTATTTAAGAGTAGGTGAACGAAATAGTGCACGTGTAAAGTGTATTTAAAGTCACAACCTCTTAGTGCTTATCAACGCTCCATCTCCACTCCGATATTAAGCATCTTACGATAAAAAACCCTAATTACCCCCAAAATGTATTTTATCAGTAAAACCACTGAAAAAAACAATAACGTTAGTGATAAATTTTAATACAACTCTCTCTCTCTCTCTCTATATATATATATATATATATATATATATATATATATATATACCTCCTTCTACCGAACGCCCATAGTTCAAGGGTAGAATCGCCGACTGACGCCAATTCGGTCGCGTTTCAATTCTGGGTAAAAGCAATCGGATGTTTAACCATACTAATGAGCTGATACAACGAAACAGATCTGTCTGCGGATGACTATATATATATATATATATATATATATATATATATATATATATTTGCTCTGTAATATTTTATTACATGGAGCTCTCTTCCTGTATCATTTTTTAATATTAAAATAAAATTTTTAATATTAATTAGGATCGGGTTTTTTTTGAATTTACCTTCCTGCTTTTTTCCCTTGGATTGAAGTATCTGAATTAAAATATATATATATATATATATATATATATATATAAAGCATTCATGAAAAAAATAGAAGTTCTGGTCATGACGCACAATTTCTCTTGATATTTGAATTTCAACCCTTTTATTTGTAATACATATTTCGTATTTCAGAAGCTGTGTTTTATTTCAAATTAAGATTGTGTTTAACCTTCAAATATGCTTTTATTTTTTTTATTTTTCGTATTGTTTTGGCCACTACCTCTAAATCAGGCAAAATTTTCACATGCAAATGACTAGTGGGTTGTCATCATTTGTAGAAGTCAAAAGGAGGTATTTTTTATATATTTTTATTTAACTAATAAATGTTTAGCAAAGGGAAAATATACTGGCACATACATGGCTGAGGGAGGAAAATAAAATAGTTAATAAGAGACATGCCTCTTCATGACGTCTTAGTGCCAGTTATCTCCCTTTAAAGAACACTCAGGCGTTTTGTTCGCCACTGCTATAGTCAGATATTGAACTCACAACTCCTTGGATCAAGTCACGAGATCTAACCAACCTCAAGGAAACATGACCAAGGGATTTGGTTGGATCCAGTGACATCTATCTATCTATCTATCTATCTATCTATCTATCTATCTATCTATCTATCTATCTATCTATCTATACAGAGAGAGGGGGAGGGAGGGGTAGAGAGAGAGACAGACCTTTGTTTTTTGTAGGAAGCAGTCGTTCTGGTTAGGTTTGATGGTTAACACTCAATAATCCTGGACTTAACTAATAAAAGAACAACTTTTAAGGCAAAATTCGACTTTGTTCATCAACATAGTCTTATTCTAGGGTGATAAACTGATATCAACGCTTCTCTAACAATTTGATGGCTTTCTTGTAGAATGATTTGTCTTTGAGCTCAAAATACGCCTTTGTTTTTGATATCACTTCTTCATTGGAGCCAAATCTCTTTCTCTGAAGCATTCTTTTAAGGTTAGCAAACAGCCAGTAGTTGCTGGGGGCAGATTTGGGGAATAGGGTGGATACAGAAGCAATTCAAAGTGCAGTTCATGCAGTTTTGCCATCGTTGCGATCGACTTCAATTTACGATCGCCCAAAACGAGTTCAGTATTATTTGTCTGACCACGTTTAAAGTCAGCATACAATTTCTTAATTATTCCTTCCGAATAACATTTATCAAGCCATAGCTTTGCTTGAACAGTACTTTTCCCATCAGAAAGCAATTCTTTATCAACACACGAAACTCGGGTTTTTCCCTTGTTTTGAAAATTTACAATAGTAGCTTCACTTAAATGTAATTTGTAAACTAATAATCCGATTGGGCCCAAATTTTGTCACGTGTCATTTGAATGTTAGTACTTCATAAAAAACATTATTTTTTTATTAGTGGCGTCATCTATATATCAGGCGCGAGACTTATTGAGTGATATGTTAGATGAGTGTACTAGAATGGAGCTTTTTCAGGTGAAAGATTAGAGATAACTGACCCCCAAACTCTCTTTTCCTGGATTTTGGTATGAAGGTTTGTAAATAGTCAGAAAGTTAGGCGAGTATTTGTAGTATTGTCCTTCGCTTTGGTACTGGATTTTGATCTTTTGTTTTTCTTATCTAAGTAAGAAACAATTTTATCTAATTGAATAGTCCTTGAAAATGTTGGTTTTAATGAGGTGTTAAGATGTTAATTAGGTGATACTTTTCAGTATATTTTAGAAAAAAATTATTTTATTTTATTTATAAAATTTGCCTAATACTACACGTACATAATTATACAGCAATATTGAGGAATTTTTCTCGGTTGATTGTGTGTCTATGTGTGCGTTCTCGGCGGTTAGCGTGGAATAAACAACACCCAAGGTGTAAAAACAACTGTTTAACAAATTTTATGAGTGGTTGAAAAGTTGGTTGGTATTTTGCGGAAAAATATTTGAGTTTCCTAGGAAACAAAGTACTTGATTAGATGTTTTGTAGTGAGAGATTTCTCCGCTTGTTCCCACGAGTGGAACGAAAAATCTGAGTGTGAAACTGCTAGAACGGGCACGAGTCTTCTATGGTAAGGATTGTGTGTAATTTTTCTTTTAGGCATATCTCGAAGGGAGATTTCTTCACCTTTTTCCACAAGGAACGAGAAAATTTGAAGTCAAACAGCCAGAACAGGCTTTGTGTCTCCTGCAGCAAGGTTTCAGAGTAGCTAAATGAGCTGGTTCCTGTAAGTTGTGGCCGATAAAAAAAGGATAAGTGGAAAAGTGCTAGCCTTGAAGGTAGCGGCCGCTGAAATTGAAAATGGTAAAGACTTTCGGTTGTACCCTACTCTTATTGCTGCTTCTGCTGAGTAAGGAAGCCCTAACATGCCATGATAGCCAACTTTTTTCAATTTAGTAAGCGTATGAATTTGAGTATTTCTCCCAATGATATTAACGATACAAACGAGATAGACTTCAGACTTACAGACTTAGTATTGCGTGTTATTTACATTTTCATTTTGACAACAGATGAAGTCATTTTCAATGTCAAAAGAACTTTGTTGTAAGTCGAAGACTACACTATAGTTTTTTTTTATTTTTATATTCACTGGAATCATATGACAATTAGTCTACATAAATTTTCATCACGTTTATCAGACCACACCATTGTTATGATTTCATAACCGCCTGCAGTACTCTCTCCCACCGGCGCGACGTGGCTTCCCTGTGTCTCTTCTATAAATACTTTCACGGCTTCTGCTCCGATGAACTTAGATCACTGGTGCCCCCTAAATACGAATTTGAACGAGATACTAGATTAGCAACTAGATCCCACCCTTTTACAGTGAAACCGATAAAATGCAACCGTAACTTCTACTCCAACAGTTTCTTTCCTCGCACTTCCCGACTGTGGAATTCCCTTCCACACGATTGCTTCCCCGACGGCTACAATCTCCAGGAGTTTAAATGTAAGGTCAATAGACACCTCCTAACACACTAACCTGCTCCCATTCTATCAAACACTCTTCCCATCTTCCCAACCCTCATCCTCGGTATCCTTACTCATCTGTCACCTTCCTCCTGACATTCCCTATGTCTAACCACTCCTTCTCTTTACCTTCCCCGATGTAGCCCCATGCGCAATAGTGGCAGTGGAATGCCTTGCTTGGGGTGAGATGATTATAAAAACAAAAACAAAAAAACTGCTATTCTCTAAAAACTGTTAATGTTTTTTTTATAATCATTTCATCCCAAGCAAGAGAGTAATATCACTGGTGCGCAGGGGGTTACATGAGAGGTGAGTGATGAGAAAGAGGAAGAAGCTACCGGGGGTGTCAGAGAATGGGTAAGAGAAGTATGAGAACATTGATATGAAGAGAGCTTTATGAGAGTAGAGTGGAAAGGGAAAAGAACATGATACAAGGGTTGTCAGGAAAAGGATGCAAGTCAAAGAGATTAGAGATGGCACTTGACATTGCATTTAACTTCTTGGAGGTTGTAGCTGTCAGGGAAGCAAGAATACGGAAGTAAATTCGACAAGAAATGCAAGAAAAGAAGCTACTAGAGTAGAAGCTACGATTGCATTTGATCGGTTTCACTGTAAAAGGATGGAACCTAGTCGCTAGTCTAGTAGCTCGGTAAGTTCATGCGGGGGGCACCAGACAGAGGAAGCCACATTACGTCGGTGAGAAAGTGACTGCACTTAAGCTAACAGATCGGGATCAGTTACATTACAGGTTTTTCTTTAGGTTTTCTCCAGTTCGAATTCCAGTTGAATCCAATTCATTTACTTTCGCACAAATATCCTTGGGAAAAATATTAACCCGCCTCTTCCCTTCAGTTATGGGTTAAATAACAGGACAGATTTTGTTCTGTGGCTTTGGTCGGCAACCGGTTTGCCGCAGAAAGTAATGGCAACCAACTGTGGGAAAATCTTCTGCCCAGTCAGTCATGTCTCAAAAGGGACATGATCGCCTAAGCGTGTATCAAGTTTGGCAGTTAACTGACTGACTGACCGACCTTTCAGTATTTGGCTATACTTGTGAGATGAGGCAGTATTTACATTATTTATATTCTCCGAACTGCTGTCCTTATCTTTAGTTCCATGTTTACGATAAACTGAAATTCTTAGTACCTGAAGAAGTTCGAAGCGTACAACGACCGAAAGGTCGTAAAAGTGGTAATATAGATGAGGACAACAGTCCGAACTAGTTAAATAATAATAAAAAATCTATCACGCAATTATACAACCTAAGAAAAAAAGGATAGGCGTAATTGCTACTTGGAGATCTAAATATTTTTCTACTACCCAATAATAGTTAATATATATATATTAAGTTAAACCTGATCTGATATTATGGGCGTAGGAAAATCTATGTGAATCTTTTGTTTGGACATGCCACTGGGACATTTATGGTAGCTTACTTCTTTATTCGTATCTTTTGTCTTTTGCATACTTATATATTTTACTTTAGTTCCGTGACTCCAATAAAGATTTTGTTCGCGTTTATTTCCGTAACGCCCTTTCTTTGAGACACAGAGGATCAATAGAGTCAACGGAGTTCTGGTCTTTCGTTGAGAATTCTAAATATAGAAAGCAATCATATCTACTTTTACAGGCCTATTTCAATCTTTCTTCTGTATTCTCTGTCTCCTCTCTTCTCCAACTCTCTCTTCTATATCACTATTTCTCTCTCCATAAGTCTATTCGATCTCTTTTCTTTCTCTCTCCCTATTCTCTTTTCTTTCTGTCCCTCTCCTATTCTCTCTTCTTTCCCTCTCCCCCTACTCTAAATTCTTTCTCTCTATTTACCCTGTTCTATCTTCTCTATCTCCCTATCATCCATCCCTCTCTTCTACATCATTATTTTTCTCTTTCCCCCTTCCTTTTTCTCTGACTCTCCTCTTCTTTCTACAGACGTACTCTGCTCTACCCCTTCTATCTACCTGTCCTTCACCTCTCTCTTCTATATCACTATTTCTCTCTTCCCCCTATATTCTCTCTCCTTTCCCTCTCCTCTCTTACACACTTCTCTCTCTCTCTCTCTCTCTCTCTCTCTTTTGGTCCCTTCCTCTAGCTTCTTTTTCTTTACGTACCCTTTTCTATCTATTCTAGCACTGTATCATCTACCTCTCTCTTCTAGATCACAATTTCTATCTCCTTCCTCTATTGACTCTCTTCATCTCTATTCTCTCCCCTTTCTCTTTCCCTCCCCTCCTCTAGCTTTGTTCAGCTGACGTACCCTGCCTTGCTCCTCTATCTACTATCCTCTACCTCTCTCTTTAATATCATTATTTCTCTCTCTCCTCTATTCTCTTTCTCTTTACCATCATCTTCTCCTATTCTTTTTTCATCCACTGCTCTATATTCTTTCTTTCTACACACCCTATCTCCTCTCTCTATATCTTTTACCTCTTTTTTCTATTTTCTCCCCTTTCCCTATTCTCTCGCTTTTCTCTTTCGCCTCCTCCTCTACCTTCTTTCTCTCTGCATACCCTTCTCTATCTCCTCTCTTTCTTCCATATCACTATTCCTTTCTCCCTCCACTATTCTCTGTCCTTTTCTCTTTCCCACCCTAGTTTTCTCATTACTCTCTTCATCCACCCATCTAAATTCTTTCTTTCTATGTACCCTGTCCCCTACCTTCTCTATCCTCCTATCCTCTATTTGTGTATATCACTCTCTCCCTATTTGCCGTTACCTACCCTTCTCCATATTCGCTATGCTCTTTCTCTCTCTCTCTCTCTCTCTCTCTCTCTCTCTCCCAATCTTTTCTCTTTCCATCTTCTAAATCCTTTTTACTTCTCACCCAAACATGATTTTAAAACACATTTCCTTACTATTTCTGTGAAAAACGATTTTTGCCAAAATACTACTCTTCCTATATCATATATATTCTATCTCCATCTATTTCTCTCGCTATATATATATATATATATATATATATGTGTGTGTGTGTGTGTGTGTAAGTGTTACTGAGTGTATGCCTATATGTATATTTATTGATATCCATACCTATATATATATATATATATGTGTGTGTATATATATAGGTATGGATATCAATAAATATACATATGGATATGCACTCAGGTACACACATAGATAGATAGATAGATAGATAGATAGATAGATAGATAGATAGATAGATAGATAGATAGATAGATAGATAGATACCGATGTATGTAGACAGGGTTAGCATTATGTTTAAAATAATGCTAACCCTATCTACATACATACCAAATTTAATCACCCAACATCTATGATTAAACACACCACATTCATTTGAACACAGAATAAACAATTCATCAACTGAAGACGTTTTCTATAAACACGGTCATTACTCTAATACAACACTAAAAACAGCGGTTATACAATATTTAATATCATAAGCAAACTAATCATAATATCAAAAATAATTCAAATAGAAAAATTATTTGGTTCGCGCCACCATTTAACTAAATGGTTAGTAACAAGCCAGACAATAAATTCCTTAACCTCATTCAGAAACACTTCCTAACTAATAACCCTCTAAGCAAAAGTTTTAATAAAAATATACTGAAACTTAGTAAAAGCTGCACTGATAATGTTGATATGATAATGAAAACCACAATAATAAAATCTTATAACAAAATATTGATAATTAATCATAACCAAATTACCATAAATAACGATAACAACACTAACTCATGAAATTGTCATTACTTTAACGTATGTCCTCTGCTAAATATATGCCTTACAAATCTCATAGTATACCAAGCTGCCATTTCCATGATTGAAAATTCTAATTTTACCAAACAAGATGTGGTGTGTACTAAGAACAGTTTTAAAACACAATTTTATCAGCATAATCCATTTTACAATAACAAAATATTTAATGCTTCTAACTCCCTCTACAAATACCACTTGTAATTGAAAGATGCTAATAAAAAAAACCTAGTTAAATGGAAAATATTAACAAAACTAGAACATATAAATTTCCTTTGCTTACAAGAAAAATTCATATAATTAGTTTCCCAAATGATTTGTTGGACCAACGTAATGAAATACTTAATTTTTGCCATCATATAATTTTTAATACTCTTAAATATATCTAAAATTATCTCAATATATAAATTACTATTTACTCATATCTATAAAATTTACCTTTTTTTAATTATTTACATCCAATTTTAACTTTTTTAGCTGATATTTTGTCATCTTTTATTTCGTATTTATGTTTCTAAAACTTAACTTATGTTCTTTCTCATCTATTTGGGCTTTTTTATATTAATTAACCTCTTTTTTTAAATTTTTTCATATTATTATTATTATCCTGTGATGATACCGACCGAACAAAAGCGAGGGACCGGATGTTTGCATTATAACAACCAGAAAGCAAATGACCAAAACTCGTTCGCGCAGATGTTCCGGTTGAAAAATAAAAATTAATTAAAATTAAATTTCCAGTTCGCGAGCCTACGCGAATTTTATTTATCGGCCAATGGTAAGCCCAGAATCAAATACGGATATGAATTCCAAAAGGCCAAATTCCGTAAATCTTCAACAATACACAAGTAACCTTCACTAGAATGGACTCTTCACTATAAACTAGAAAAAATGGATGACCCACTATAATCCTTATGTTTTCATATTTTTTCAGCTGTTCACTTTTTACATTCTGTTTCCAGTTTAAACATTAATATGTCTCGTTTTCAATAGCAAAACATTGATACATTTCACTCACACAATTTTTTTTTTAATTTAATAACCTCCTATTCCACTTTGCGCATCTCATTTGATTACCGCCTTTATTTTATTTTATATTTTATTTTTTAAAGCTCCTAATCTTTAGATATTTTAACAAAGTTGTGGAAATTGTAGTTTTTTTTTAACTACTGTTCATGCATTTACTTTTATAAAGAGTGCTCGATACAACGTAGAGCGTTATATTGTAATGGTTGTTACAATGGTTTATAAATTCATAGTATCACTACACAAACATTTTCGCGTGTTTTTTTTTTATTATCATCATGGATTGTAATAAAAAAATTTTGTCCATTTATAGCGGTAATGAAAGTTTGTACTACCATTCATATTTTCAAACATTTATATATATATTCAGATAGTGCATTATATGCATACGTAAATCAGTCAATGTTGTTAATGGTGTAAACACGACAGATATTGATATTTTCACATAATTTCCTTCCTTGTCAATATATTTAATTCGATGGTGAATATTATTAAGGAAAATTGAATATGTTATAGTTTTAAAAATTAGATCAAATACATCTGATACGTATTAGGTTTCGAACTTATTGTTCCAGCTTCGTCTGTAATTAAATTAACAAGAAATAGTATCGTTATGATAAAAATGCTTTTATTTTACAAAATTATTCATTTTTCAATTCCTTTTCTATTCTTTCAACGCACTTAATTTAATTTTCTTCACTAATGATATTGATCGGAAATTCTACAGTGACTATTTTAAGTCAGAATACAGATAATGATTTCGTTAGGCTACATATTTACTGATACTTATTTATATGCTTTTATATGCGTCGTTGCAATACATAACGATTTTTAGTGAAACGTTAACTTTGAGTAATACTCCGTGGAGTTGAAATCTAAATTTTCTTTCACCTCTCTCAACTCAATACCCAAGCGACAGTTGAATCAATAATGAAGAAAACCCAAAGTATTTGAAGTTTGTTTACAAAAATCTTCTGAATTTAAAGTTTACACAATTGGTTATAAAAATAAAAAAAACATTGATAATCAGAAATTGTGCAAAAATTGTAACGAAAATATTGATTCTCACTTTATTTTTATTAATTATTTCCCCCACCATTCGTCCGTACGGGGTTATAGCAAGAGAAAAGTAAGGAAAGATAAAATATTAACGGGGTTCATAAAGATAATGATGTCAATTGACGTTGCATTCTTTTTCGTCTATGTGCCATGTTTCTTCAGGACGTAAGCGATCATGGCTTTCCACATCTTCCTATCCATGGTGGCTCTTAGCACATTTTCTTCTGTTAACCCACCCAAACCCCGTTCTGCCATCCACCTGCTCAGACCCTTCAAATATGTTATTCGTTGCTTTCCCCTATCTCTTTTTCCTACTATCTGACCTGTGAGTATCACATTCTCTAAGCCAAGAATTTCATCTGTCTCTTCCTGGTGCTCAGTATTAATTTCCTTTTCGTTTCCATCATTTTCAAGACCTCATCATTTCTCACCTGCTCGATCCATGATATTTGTCTTCTGTAGAACCACATTTCAATTGCTTCAAGTTTTTCCTTCATCTTTAAGGATATTGTCCAGCATTTACTGTCATACTGAATGACAGACATCACATAGCAATCCAGGATTCTCTTCTTTGTTCCTAGCAGAATTTTCTTGTCTCTTAATACTCTACTCACCTTCGTCATGCCAATTCGTCTTCGGTCTCTGTGTCGCATTTTCCGTCTTCCGTTAGAAAACTTCCAAAATACTTAATTTTTTTTACTTGTTTGGTTTTAGTATCCCCAACCAGTAAGTGGCATTTCTGGCTCCTCCGTTTGCTGATGACCATACATTCGGTTTTCTTGTAATTTATGTGTACTCCTTTCTTTTGACTTTCTTCATCTAATTTTTTCGGAGGTCTTGTAGTTTTCTTTCCGTGTCAGCTATCAGTACAGTATCATCTGCGTAAACATGTAATAATTAGAATTGTTTTACAGTCTCTGTTTAATCTACTACTCTAGGCCTCTCCTTACCAATAATCCAAAACTATGACCACAAACAAGTATATATTAAAGAAAGGATTAAAGATTGGTGGAATTCAAGGCGATAGAAGATGGCAATTGAGGTTGCAATTTGATTTTTTTTAATTATAGCTATCAGGGAAGTAAGTAAACGGAAAAGTTCCACAGGTGGGAAGTGCAAGAAAAGAAACTATTCAAGTAGAAGTGTGGGTTACTTTTAACTATTTAAACGCTAGAAGGGTGGGATCTAGATGTCAGTCTATTCTTCCTCCCGAGGTTCTAGACAAAATCTGCAAAGTAATCGGTCCTGACTTCACATCTCGACTTCAGTCACTTTCTCCCCGATCTGATGTAGTTCCCCTTTGTTTTTACTATAATAGTTTCAATAGAATTGCTCGACGAGTTTCCCCCACCTGGAACCCTGACCAAGTGAATTCAAATGTGCTACTAGATTGACATCTTTTCTAGAAGTTCCCTCCTGTGGAACTCCCTTCAGTTGACTTGCTTTCCTGATAGCTACAATCTCCATGAGTTTAAATGCAACGTCTATTGTCATTTTTTATCATCCTGAACCCCGTTCACCATTTATCCTTTCCTCAATTCCCTCTGTACCCAGTCTTTTCTCTTCCCTGATAGCTAAAATCACCACAAATTTAAATGCAACGTCAATTTTCATCTTCTATTTTCTTGAATCCCGTTCACCTTTTATCCTTTCCTCAATTCACTCTGTACCCAGACTTTTCTCTTCCCTGATAGCTAAAATCACCACAAATTTAAATGCAACGTCAATTTTCATCTTCTATTTTCTTGAATCCCGTTCACCTTTTATCCTTTCCTCAATTCACTCTGTACCCAGGCTTTTCTCATCCCTGATAGCTACAATCACCACAAATTTAAATGCAACGACAATTTTCATTTTCTATTTTCTTGAATCTCGTTCACCATTTATCCTTTCCTCAATTCACTCTGTACCCAGTCTTTTCTCTTCTCTGCTATCTAAAATCACCACAAATTTAAATGCAACGTCAATTTTCATCTTCTATTTTCTTGAATCCCGTTCACCTTTTATCCTTTCCTCAATTCACTCTGTACCCAGTCTTTTCTCTTCCCTGATAGCTAAAATCACCACAAATTTAAATGCAACGTCAATTTTCATCTTCTATGTTCTTAAATCCCGTTCACCTTTTATCCTTTCCTCAATGCTCTCTGTACCCAGGCTTTTCTCTTCCCTGATAGCTACAATCACCACAAATTTAAATGAAACGACTATTTTCATTTTCTATTTTCTTGAATCCCGTTCACCTTTTATCCTTTCCTCAATTCACTGTGTACCCAGACTTTTCTCTTCCCTGATAGCTAAAATCACCACAAATTTAAATGCAACGTCAATTTTCATCTTCTATTTTCTTGAATCCCGTTCACCTTTTATCCTTTCCTCAATTCACTCTGTACCCAGTCTTTTCTCTTCCCTGATAGCTACAATCACCACAAATTTAAATGCAACGACAATTTTCATTTTCTATTTTCTTGAATCTCGTTCACCTTTTATCCTTTCCTCAATCCACTCTGTACCCAGTCTTTTCTCTTCCCTGATAGCTAAAATCACCACAAATTTAAATGCAACGTCAATTTTCATCTTCTATTTTCTTGAATCCCGTTCACCTTTTATCCTTTCCTCAATTCACTCTGTACCCAGTCTTTTCTCTTCCCTGATAGCTACAATCACCACAAATTTAAATGCAACGACAATTTTCATTTTCTATTTTCTTGAATCTCGTTCACCTTTTATCCTTTCCTCAATCCACTCTGTACCCAGTCTTTTCTCTTCTCTGATAGCTAAAATCACCACAAATTTAAATGCAACGTCAATATTCATCTTCTATTTTCTTGAATCCCGTTCACCTTTTATCCTTTCCTCAATTCACTCTGTACCCAGTCTTTTCTCTTCCCTGATAGCTAAAATCACCACAAATTTAAATGCAACGTCAATTTTCATCTTCTATTTTCTTGAATCCCGTTCACCTTTTATCCTTTCCTCAATTCACTCTGTACCCAGTCTTTTCTTTTCCCTGATGGCTAAAATCAATACAAATTTAAATGCAACATCAATTTTCATCTTCTATTTTCTTGAATCCCGTTCACCTTTTATCCTTTCCTCAATTCACTCTGTACCCAGTCTTATCTCTTCTCTGATAGCTAAAATCACCACAAATTTAAATGCAACATCAATTTTCATCTTCTATTTTCTTTAAATGCAACCTTTTATCCTTTCCTCAATTCACTCTGTACCCAGTCTTTTCTCTTCCCTGATGGCTAAAATCACCACAAATTTTAATGCAACGTCAATTTTCATCTTCTATTTTCTTGAATCCCGTTCACCTTTTATCCTTTCCTCAATTCACTCTGTACCCAGTTTTTTCTCTTCTCTGATAGCTAAAATCACCACAAATTTAAATGCAACGTCAATTTTCATCTTCTATTTTCTTGAATCCCGTTCACCTTTTATCCTTTCCTCAATTCACTCTGTACCCAGTCCTGATAGCTACATCACCAAAAATTTAAATGTAACGTCAAATGCCTTTTTCTGTCATCTTGAATTCTGTTTATCGTTTATCCGTCCCTAACTTTTCTCTCACTATAACTCCGTGCGCACTAGTGGCTGTCCCGACTTGCTTGCTGTGAAATAATTTAAAAAAATAAATAAATAAATTGAGAATGTTTTTCATTATGCTGTTTCTTCTAAAGGGTCGTAATCTCTAAAGATTCCTTCTCTTTATCATATGTGAAATTCAAAGAGTTCTTGCGAAAGATAGTGGTGTGTTTTCCTGCTGCGTGATGTTTTGATAGATAGCAGCTCAGAATGAGGAATCGAAGAGTAGACATCGTTGTAATCACATATTTTTTAACCATTTCACCCCAAGCAATACGATAATGTCACTAGAGCGTAATGCTTAAATGGGTGAAAAAGAATGAGAAGACTTTAGTGAGAAATGAGGAAAAGTCAATAAAAAAACAGGGTTCATAAAGATAAAAAATGGCAACTGATGCTGCATTTAATTTTTGCAAATTCTAAGTGGCAAGGATTAAGAAACCGGAATGTGGTTCCTCAGAAAGAAATTATTAAAATGAGAGGAGCCGATCAAATTTATCAAATGCAACAGTAAATCTGTGAGACCTAGTTGCCAATCTAGTAACACACTTCATTTCAGTGTAATTTCAATAGAAAACGTGAGCCGAAGAAGGCACAAAGTGCCATCATTGTATTCCTTGACAGAATGAAAACCAAAATAGACCGTATAGCTTTCATAAAACGAGGAGCTTGGAAGGCGGTTTTTAATAAATGAGAAGAGGAGGTCTTTATCGATGTGTTCATATGTTGCTGTAATGTCGGCAAAGCAGGTATACAGTTTCCTATTATATATGTAAGCAATTTATCAGAGGTGTCTGATCATAAGCGATCACTGAATCATACAATAGAACGAAACCCAATCCTGAGAGGAGTTGATTTTCACAAAACGACGAGAGCCTAGTTAACATAATGTTCATAAATACTTTTAGCATGATGGGTCTATTTGGGATACTTCTGTATGTGTAAGGGTTTTAGGCATAGCCTTTTGGTATTAATAAGACATTAATGCGGGATAAAATAGCTAAGTACTGTTTAAGGGTTACATTATAAATACATTTTTAAATAAAACTTTCTTGACTAAATAGATTGTTTAAGCGGCCTTATGAACGTTAATTCTCTGTTCTTGCAAGTCTACCACAAGTTCATCAGTATTACCATAGTAAACATTAAGGTTAGCTTCATTCTTCTGTTAGACTAGTTTATTTACTTACTTTTTCTTATAATTGTTTCACCTCAAGCAAGGCGGGACCGCTATTGGTGCACAGGAATTACAGTGAGAGAAAAGGAAAAAAAAGACAATAATTTTAGATATGTCTGTACGTGTAAGGTACCTGAAGGCTACCTCTCTGTTTCCATAAATTAATGCGTGATAGACCCCACTATTGAGGAATGCAACTCTGATTCTAGATTTATTTTATAAAACATAGGATCTTGTTATTGAATTCAGAGAGAAAGTAAACTATTTTCAAAAGTTCAGCTTCAATGTCATGTGATATTTTATTACTTCTTAGTTTTCTAAGAGCTTTTTCAATTTCCTCATCAATAGATTCGTTATTGTTTGTGTATGGGGGACGGATTTTGTAATAATTGGACGAACATTGTTATTTATTATTACATTTTTGTGAGTACCTTATGTTTAAGCGGATTAGTATTGAAAATTGATTCAATGTGTTTTTTGAGACCATGCCAGAATCTCGTATTTGGAAAGTCATTGTTATTCTCAAATATTGTTAATGCAATATTAACTTGAAAAATAAGATTATTCTTATAATCCAAAATATTTATGTAATTAAAATGAACCGCAACGTCTTGATAAGCCGTAAAAAATAGATAATAAATCCTGTTACGTTCTCAACTTCCTTGAATACAAAGTTTTACTTCTATTAGAGTGAACATTGCTATTGTGCAAGTTGTAAATAGCAGACTTCATCCACGTCTTGAAGAAGTACAGTATATACAGGGTGCCCAATTAATAAACGAAAAATTTATTATCACTGATTTATTTTTCAGGAATAATTGACCTTGAATAACCTTGAGGGAACGTCTTGAATATTCTTGACCTTGAATAATCATTCGCCTGTCGCGTAATTACTTAAATCTGATCGGTTCTTTTATGAGTGTTTAATTGCTGCTCGATCTGGTGACTCATCATTTAAAGGTTATTTGCAGACGACTTTTGACTTTCGTTTTTCCTCTTCTCGTATGGCTAAAAAAACTTGTTTGTTTTTAGCTTCAAGTTATCGTACATCCGACGCGGAAATTGACGAAATGCGCAGAAATTCTTCCTGAACCTTTCAGTTACATCACCAGTTTTCAACGGTTGTCTCTCGTCATTCTGAATTTATTGCTTATTTAGTGGGCACCCTATAGATAATAACGATTATGATTAGGATGATATCATCATCAACATCATCAAAGAACAATTTTAAATACAACACATAAAGTTAATTACTGCTAACAAAAACAATAGACAGATGGAAATATCTTTCACCACCAAAAAGCATCTGTCTTAATGACACTTACAACAGAATTCACGTCAGTTGTTCGGGTAACGTCACAATCGGATTGACGATTTCAAAGTCAAGTCTCTTACGTTCACTTTCATACTAGTGACCTTGATAAAGATATGAATCCAACTCTTCTCGCCTATCAACCAAATCGCATGATAAGTTTGTTTCATACATATTTTTTTTTATTATTTCACCCAAAGCAAGGCGATAATGTCACTAGAACGTAATGAGTGACAGGAAGTGAAAGAGAATGACAAGACTTTAGTGAGAAAAACTGAAGAAAAGGCAATAAAAGAACAGAGCTCAGAAATATGCAAGAAATCAGGATCGGTTTTCGCAAATTGAAAACTGCGAAAAAGTAATTGTTAGAATAGAAATAGCAATTGTATCTAACTGGACCAATAATAAAACGATGAGACCTTGTTGCCAATCGAGTCACACGCTTAAATTCAATGTCGACATTATCACCATCATCATAAAAAGAACATTTTTACATACACCACATAAAAATGACTACTGTTAACCAGTAAAATCTGACTGACACCTACAATATAATCTACACCAGGGTAATAGAAGAAGTTAGACGGAAAGCGTAGCGTCAAATTTATCGGCAGCGGAAAGCAAAATCGGAAAGACGGGTTCAAATTCAATTCGCCCACTTTCGTACTAATACCCTTGGAAAAGGTATGAATCCATCTCTTCTCCTCTCAGCTATAGATCAAAGAGAAAAATATATTGGGCTCGGTAGATTTGGTTGGCTGCCAATCTAGAAGAATAAAACCTAGGTTTTGAATTCAAAACCAGTTAAAAAACAGCAGGATAATCATTTGAAAATTATAAAGAAAAGGAAATTGATAATTAACTAGAAAATCACTTCAAATTTTGATATGTCATGAGAATCCAGAAAGTATTTCCGAACAACAAGATCATCTAAAAACTCCACTTCGGACATACATCTCTAACCTATGACAGAAGTCTAATTCCAGGGATTCCAACCCTGCGGTTGTACCTTCCTCATTTCAATAAAGGGGGTCGATTGTTGGTAGACACCCACACTAGTGTGCAATGGTCAAAAACCGGGCAATTTTTATACTTGGCACATATGTGTGCGAAAGAAATTGATCCGGCTTTGTCTCGCATCCGGCCATGTAACCACTTTGACAGTAAAAGAATTAAATATATTTTCGAAGAAATCAAAACAAACTCTCGATAATCCAGATTTTGAACTTATTCTCTAATACCTATGCAAGCATTTAGAAACTAATACAAGTAGTATTTTTCACAAAAAGGAATGTTTACTTACAAAATTTATCGACACTGAAATATTTATATAAATCCAAAGAGCTGAGATTAGTGATGTTCTAAGCACAGCTTAGATGTGGCACAAGGCCGAAAGTATAGAGCACCCAATAAGGATCGATTCAAGCAAGACAAGCTTGCTAACCATTACACCAAGGCGAGAATTTTTATCTTCCTGGTAGTACCCTCGTGTTGGGATGGGAATCTCTTTTGTTTGAAATATTCTTAAAAGTAAGTCTTTTTTATTATTATTTTAGCAGAAATCTCTTTGACTGGACTTTAACTAAGTTAAAACTTAACAATCCACCACCATGTTTTTTTTCTTAATTGGAGTAGATAGATCTATCTATCGCCCGGTTCACACTCCACCCATGTCTGTTGAACAGGTGAAAAGGCTCATCCCTTGTTCCCTGTTTAGGATGTGGTTTTCGAATTTTTCTTTTCCAATCTTTTCACTCTTTTCTTTTTTTTATTTTTTCAATTGGTGTAGATAGACTAAAGTATCGCCCGGTTCACACTCCACCCACGTCTATTGAACAGGTGAAGAGGGTCATCCCTTGTTCCCTGTTTAGGATGTTGTTTCCGAATTTTTTCTTTTCCAATCTTTTCACTCTTTTCTTTTTTTTTTATTTTTTCAATTGGTGTAGATAGACTAAAGTATCGCCCGGTTCACACTCCACCCACGTCTATTGAACAGGTGAAGAGGCTCACCCCTTGTTTCCTGTTTAGGATGTGGTTTCCGGCTTTCTCTTTTCCAGTCTTTTCACTCTTAAGTAGCCCCCTGCACATCAGTGGCGTTACCGCCTTGCTCGGGGTGATATGATTTTTAAAAAAATTTTTTTAAATGTTGATTTACGAAGCACCAATTCGATGCGGTGCAAGGCCCAAAGTAGGAGGATCGCACTTACTACTAAATTGCAATAAGTCCTAGCTGTATAACATTGTGAAACTTTACACCACATCTCGGTGCTAAAAATGATTTTTAATCGTACCTTAAATGTGACAGAAGGTTGAAAGTACGGAGCACCTAATGAGGAACGAATTCTCTACTCAGTCGTAATTGTTCTAATGACGAAAGCTTACTAACCATTACAACACCGCCCAGGTATCCTTAGATGCTTAAATTAACTGTCAATAGAAATAGTGACTTGAGGTATTATGGTGGCTGTAGTAAGTAAAAACGTGTTGATTTTATGTAAGGAATACTGTGGTATGTTGACTCAGTAATTGTGGCTAGGCAAGTTTAAGGTATGGCACATTGAAAACCTGCATTTCCCTATCTTTCTTTTTGGCCTTATGCCACATTCTTGGATTTTTCAAAATTTATAACAGATATATTTTATCTGGTGGTACCGTCATATCTGGTGGTACCGTCATATCTGGTGGTACCGTCATATCTCAGAGTATATATTTTTGTACTCATTAATCACTACATTTGGTTTGTGATCTTTTATGTCTTTTAGTACAAATGGTAAACATTAGTAGTACTATTAGTAGTGGTAGTAGAAGTATTTATATATGTTTGTGCCTGAATCTGATGTGAGTAAAGATCGAGTAACAGCAAGTTCCATCAATCCTCCAGAACCTTCCTCAATATCTTTGCTGACCATGAAAAGTCAGGGTCCGTAGAGTTTCTAGCTTTCCTTCAATTTTTTAACTCTTCTTAAACATTCCATGTCATCTAATCTCTATTCTTGTGAAACATGAGAGTGATTATTATTATGTCATTTTTCATCATATTTCGATTTCTGCTATGGTCTCACTACCAACCAAGTCTGCGGGGAGACCTAAGGCGGGTCGTGGCGTGTTGTTATGGCCCCATTTCATGTTTTTCTATCTTCCCTATCATCCCTAGCGTTACATAGATAAAGTTTTCCTTAGTGTGTGGGCTGTACTTAATAAGACAATTTTTTGTATACCTCTTAAGCTGGGGTTTCCAGGGATTCTTTCAATGTGTTTTTTGTTCCATTTTTTATCATTCCAAGTGCGCCTACTATCACTGGCACAACTCTTGTTTTCAATTTCCACATTTTTTCTATTTCAATTTCCAGGTCTTTATATTTTGACAGTTTTTCAAATTCCTTGGTTGCTATGTTACAATCCGCTGGACAAGCCATATCAATTAATAGACAAGTTTTCTCTTTCTGGTTTTTAACAATAATGTCTGGCCTGTTTGCTTCAATTTTTCTGTCTGTGTAGATGGTTTCATCCCATAGAATGGTTACATCTTCTATTTCTGTAACCGGTGCTGGGTGATGTTCATACCATTGTTTGTTTACAGCTTTTCCATAATGTTTGCACATTGTCCAAAGTAAATATTGCCCAACTCTTTCGTGGCGATTTTTATATTCATTTGCGGCAAGCACAGAACAGCATGAGATTAGGTGGTCTATTGTTTCTTGGTGTTTATCACAAAACCTGCATTTTGGATCCATATTATTATGCATAATATTTGCCTGAAAGTTTTTAGTGAAAAGACTTTGGTCTTGTGCTGCAAGAATAAAGCCTTCAGTTTCAGACTTTAATCCAGATGCACGTAACCATCGATGAGTATTAACTTTGTCAACATTGGATTTATTGGCACGTTCTGGATATTGGCCATGCAGAGGTTTGTCTTGCCAGCGCTGTTTCATCTATTATTATTATTATTATTATTATTAAATAAACATTTTCTGATAATCTTTTTGTGCTTATTTTAGGAAGATAAGATATAAAAAGAAATGAACGATGTTTATTACAACCCTATTGAGAGCTTTCATAACTGGTAGTACAGTTTAATAACTGGTAGTAAAGAGAATGAAATATATAATATACTTATAATATATACTTATAATATACTTATATATACTTATAATATACTTATTTTATTCACACACACACGCGCATATATATATATATATATATATATATATATATATACAAAACGGTCTTTATTGTAATAGAGAAGATTATTATTTTACCTTAATTATATTTGCATTTCTTCAGATCTGTGAATTTGATTTCTAAAAATATGACTGACGGAATTTAGTTTCTTTCTTCCTTTATGAGGAATGCCTATGATCGAAAGATATTATGCCTCGTTGGGTGCGGAAATGAAAACCAGTGAGGAAACGCGCCATCATTACCATAACCACGAACCATTATTCTAAACATGGCCACCATTATCTGTTTTCATTATCATCACAGACAACAGTATTACTGACTTAGTCACTACTGTGAATAACATCCTCCACACACAAATGATCATCATCATTATCATCATTCTCTATCTCTACTGAAAGCTTTATTCGCCTGGACTCATGTTACAGGAAGGCGTCTTCATTCATTGCAGTTGGATCGAAATTTTAGAACGCCGAAAAGCTATAATTCTTGGAAAATCCAGTATAGCCGATCATGCGTGAATGGAGAACGAGGCACACTAACCTTGATGGTAATAACAAAGAGATAATAACACAAGGGAACAAAATTGACAAAACATGTCAACATATCTGCTGGGATCATTTAATAAGTTGAGAGAGCATAGTGGTTAATATCGGTTGGGAATTATGAATCAAAAAGTGACAAGCGGTAAGCGAGATTTCATCGTGATGGCAAATACAAAGTTTGACGCATATGAGACTAGATTCTTTCGCCTTGTTTTGGGTAACCAGGATAAACTGAAAAGAGGTAGGGCATAAAACACTATACTCATGCCGAGTCACGCAGTTGGCTGTGAAAAGTTTTAAAAAAATCGTACAAAATTTAGCTCTTCCACGAAAAAAGATTTTCTACATTGAATTAAAAAATCATTATACAAACTTTCATTAATAATGATTTACCTAAAATACCTTAACGACACATGGCCCAGTGGATATAGACGTTGGTTAGTTCTTGACGTGACTCTTAGAGTTGTGGGTTCAGATAACTCATGACTACCAATTGAGGCTTTACACAAGGAATGAGGATGATATACCCCAGTGATTGTAGTAAAGGGTTTGGTTCGAAATACCTATCACCTAAAGAAGGCCGTAGCGTACAACGGCCGAAAAGTGGTACAAATGGCAACAAAGATGAGGACAATAGTCCGAATAATGTAAATACTCTAAAATACAACATTGATAAACAAATTAGACGAGCTATGAGAAATATTAATATCAATAAAAAAAGAACATAATTTTTTGTCAAATAACCCTAAACATATCAACTTACTATTCTACAATCAAGCACATTCCAACTACAAACAAGATGAAAAATCATTGAAAACTTATAGGTACTAATATATCCCCCACTGATCTAAGTAAAAAAAATAAAACTAATTCTATATTATAATAAATTTAATACAATCAACTTAATCATCCGAAATAACTCCTCTCCATCGACTAATGTTTTGCAAAAGAACAAAGTTGTATATCAATTAAAATATTCTTTAGAGGACTGTATATCTGACAAAAAAGTAAATACATATCTTAGTCATACGACAGCAACATTATCGAGGAGACTTACACTACATATATTTGATTTAAGCTCGATTGCACATTTAAAGTAACATTCCTGTCTACATTGACTGTTTAGAGAAAAATTAATCAACAATACAACTATACTCAAACACGTAAATAAAAATCAAAAATTTCAAATTCTAGATGCCTTCTATGTAAAAATTACAAAAAAAACACTAAATAAAATTAATTACGAGAATAGCAATAATGTTTTAAAATGTCTATAACAGCAATGATTTAAAATATCTGAGTTGTAATTATTAAAATTACAATTATAATAGAATGTTTTAAAACACGTAGATTGTATTTTTTTATAATTTTTAGAAATATAAATTAAGTTACTTCCCTAACATATTAAATTCTAAATCAACAGTGCATCACACGCATATGATCAAAAATTTCGTAACGGTCAGCCACATTTATTTTTGGCTTAGCAATTAAAAAATGAAATTAAAAACTAAGTTGCCTTCCTTAATCATTTTGATTACAGCTCAATGAGATTAATTCGTGACTATGAAGGGAAAAGTTTGTTCCTTCGCCAACTGATGTAACATCCAGCATCTCGATTTCAGATTTTTATAGACGAGCCTGTCCATCAAATCATCAGCAATTGACTGCGTATACTTTACGATTTTTATTTTTCATACGCACTTATCATTTGGACAAATTTTATTTTCATAGTAAATGTTTGCGTTCGCGCAGGTGCGTCAATCCTCACATCTGCGTAAAAGTGCGTACATGTAGAATGTCATGATCATTTATTTTTTTCGTCGCTTTTTTCTACACTTTCTCCTTAACATTTTTCTTTTTTCTTTGTCATCATTTCTTTCAGTTTTCATTTGTCGCTAATTAGATACCGTTTTTCAGAGATAAGATGTCTTTTTTCATTTTTGAGCGTTCTATGAATCAAGTGGAGAAATTGGAAAACCAATATATATATATATAGATATATATATATATATATATATTGCCGATTCAGCACTATAGAGAGCAGTTACTTACGGTTTTACGCTATGTTTTTTGGTTACTGTGTTGAACGCTCATTCGGTGCGGTTACAGGATAGTACACTCTCAACTGATGGCGTATTTACTTTTCCTAAAAACGCTATGAAATCTTCATTTCTTTGACAAACGCCACGCCAATAGCATGGGGGTGTGAATCTCCGACTGCGAACAAATCAGTCTGGTTTCAGTCCCCGCTTGAGGCAAACTGTTAATTTCGCCTCCCTGAAGAGTTGTGATACAACGAAACAGCCCCGATTTTTGTTTTTTTTGTTTTTTTGGCGGGGTGGCTATGAGAATTGTTTGTCTCATAGATAAAAGGAATCCATTATTTTTGTATTTTTTTAGAACGTCTCGTTTTTGGCAGAGTTCGAATTCCAGTTGAATCCATTGTATTCACTTACGCGCAAATACCCTTGGGAAAGGTATTAATCCGTCTCTTCCTTCCAGTTATGGGTTAAATAGCAGGACAGATTGGGTTCTATAGCCTTGGCTGGCAATCAGTCTACCACAGAAAGCAATGGCAACCTACAG
Source organism: Ascarosepion bandense (assembly GCA_037127315.1). Taxonomy (NCBI): domain Eukaryota; kingdom Metazoa; phylum Mollusca; class Cephalopoda; order Sepiida; family Sepiidae; genus Ascarosepion; species Ascarosepion bandense. Next base: position 2,706,832 of record JBBBDQ010001038.1, read on the forward strand.
CGGGATAATCTTCTGCCCAGTCAGTCATGTCTCTTTCGAGACATGATCGCCCAAGCGTGTATCACGTATGGCACTTAACTGACTGACTGACGTTTTTGGCTGGTTGGCATTAGTTCTTCGGTTTATGAAAAAACAACGATTTCAACACAAACACCTCAAAACAAAATTTATTTTATAACTAATGAAAATAATGTCGGATTCAAAAACCTTTTAACTTATATATATATATATATATATATATATATATATATATATCATCTACATACAACCCTATTTCCCTGTACCACAGCTCATCAGTGTGGTTAGACATCTACTTGCTTCTGGCGGGGAAGCTCGACCGATTTGGTGTCAGTCGGAATCTCTACTCCGTAAGCCATAGGCGCATATAATGAGATTATATATAAGCTGTTATATATAAGCTGTCTATGTGCATTGGGATGCAGTGGATATCGGTAGAATCGAGTTCAAATTCCAGTTGAATTCGTTGCATTCACTTACTCGCAAATATCCTTGAGAAAGGTATTAATCCATCACTTCTCCCTCTAGCCATGGATAAATAGAAGAACAGATTCAAAAACCTTGCTTGGCAACCAGTCCACCGCATAAAATAATGGCAACTTTCTGCCTGAAATCTTCCACCCAGTCAATCATGTCTTTTTCGAGACAGGATCACACAAGCGTATATCACGTACGGCACTTAACTAACTGGTTGTTATTTCTGGGTAATATCAGTAATAGATTGTATGTAAATTTAAAATTGAACACTGAGCGGCAACAGTCTGTTTATTATTTGAACCCATGTCCTGAAGCATGCGTTCAACCCTGAAACAGACTGCCGCCACTGTGCTGACTGCAAACCTCAGTGTTCGCTTACCAGTAAATATAAGGCACATGTCGAAAATATATTTGAATGTTATTTCACTTCAGAATTTATACGGTACCCAAGAATAAACGGATCTAAACGTGGAATAAGTATGACAAATGCCATAATTTTAGTATGTTGGTTGATTGATTTTATAAATCAGCCATTGTTCATTTATGGAGGAAGCTGTTGTAATAAAACATGTCTACAACTAAAATGATATAGAGTTTCCTTGCTTTACGCGTCTGTTTGGATTCGATTTCACCATAGACTTCAAGTGGAACTCAAAACTATGACGCTGAACAATAGCTAATGGCTTGTTCCGACCCAGAAAATCCCCATCTGTCAACCTCTATCTTTACTAGATAAAATCAAACCAAAAATCGGATTATGCCTCTACATCTGAACAGGATGTGCATCATGGTGTAACGCATTTCCGATCGAAATGAGAAATCAGAGAGCCGAGTTCGAATTCCAGTCGGATTTGTTTCATTTACCTTGGAGAAGGTATTAATACTAACGAAAGACAACATAAATCATCTCTGTAGGGTCTACAAATATATAACCTATTGTATTACAAATCTATCCTAGAATTTTAAAACCGGATACAGGTGCTAGATCTAGTACCTTTTCATTCAGCAGCCGAGATGATCTCATGTCAACGCCTCGGTGCTTTTTTTATGGTCTCTCATGTCAATTCTGATATCAGACCACTCTATAATAAAAAAATTAACCTGTGTCTGAATTTCTGCAACGAGGAATCATCATTATTTACATTATCAACATTCGAAGTAATATCATCATTTTGCTGTTACTATCACAACGTTCTGGCAGCTGTGACTTGTAGCCTTCTTAAAGTGTCTGTCGATCCAGGTAACGTTCAGGGAATTTCGAACTGAACCTTTTATTTAATCGACGGTGGTAGACTTGTTCTCGTTCAGTTATCGATACCTAGAAATCACGTCTTGTATTTTTTTTGTGTGTGTGATTTATTTAGAATTCGCTGTTGGGGTAATTCTAAGGCCAATTACTGGGCCTGGTAGAACAAATATAGACTCCTTGGAAACATGATTGGCAATAAACTGAGCAGTACTAAAAAAGAACAATACTTTATGCTTCTCGACATGAGAAACGGAACTAGAAAATACTTACTATCAAACATGTTCTCCAATTTACAAAGTTTTATAAACTATATTCACACTGATTGCTGGAAAATAGACTTTTTATATTGGTTGCCACCCAGCAAAGGAAGCATAGTCTGCCCTACAACTTTATCCATAGCTGATGGAGGCTGGGAAAAAATGTTTCCTCTTTTTCTCAATGACTAATGCCTGAATTGAATGTAAAATTCTTCAGGTTGTATTCGAACTCGGCTTACCGAATGCATTTTCTATATTTGTAACCGAACTTAGTCAAAATGTTTTGTCTATAATAACTCCTATAACGAACCCAGCCTAGAAAAAGTGTACGAAATAATTTAATTATATTAACAATTATTCACCTAAGAAATGAAATACAAAATAATCAAATAATGGTAGAATCTATCTGACATAGTCAGTCAATTAAGTGCCATACGGGATACACCTTTTGGATGACCATGTCTCGAAAGAGACATGAGTGACTGGGCAGATTTTCCCGCACTAGGTTGCCATTGCTTTCCGCGGTAGACTAGTTGCCAGCCAAGGCTATAGAAACAAATCTGTCTTGTTATTTAACCTATAAGTGAATGGAAGAGACAAATTAATACCTTTCTCAAGGGTATTTGCGCGTAAGTGAATGCAAGGAATTCAACTGGAATTCGAAATCGGCTACCCGATTTCTCGTTCCGAGCCCATATCCACTACGCCACAACCCACATCCCCTTCTTAAATAGTCGTCATAAAAAAATTATTTTCTTTTATAATTGACGATGCTTCGACTTATCGTGATTATAATTTGGCTTACACAGATACATAATAGTCAAATCGGTGTACACAATATCAACGAGACAAAAAAGTCTTTGCTATGAATATTGAATATAACTCCTCAAAATAATCTCATGAAATATCAAGAGTTGATCAAAAAATAAGATAAGTTTAGTTTTGCTAATCTTTCCAAAGATCAATGATTAAAATAGGATTTAAGCGAATTAACTCTGTAGATATTACAGAAGATAATCCTATATCTGGTGCTACAGAATCACAAACAAAGATCCTTACCAAAAAACAAAATCCATACAACTTGAAAACTTCCTACAACAGCAAAACTTACAATGGATAGCACATGTAAATAGAAGGGGAAATAAGAACATAATTCTTGATAAAAATCCAAAGAAGAATCAGCAATATTACTGGTCCCGATCTGACAACTCGGTTTCAGACACTTTTCCACAGCCGTAAAGTTGCCTTTCTGTGTCTTTTCTATAAATATTTTCATGGTAATTGTTCGAATGAGCTCTTTACTATGACGACAATTCTACTCCTGCAGCTTCTTCTCTCGCAATTCCCGCCTGTGGAACTCGCTCCCGTATTCTTGCTTTCCTGACGGCTACAACCTCCAGAAATTTAAATGCAAAGTCAATACTCATCTACTAACCACTGGACTCTAGCTCTCTCCCCACCCCTGTATAACCTTCCCTTTCTCTCCACCTATGTATCTGTCATCGCACCTGCTTTCTATTGTTCCTTTCTAACTAGTTTGTACTCCTCACTCTTTTCTAATTAATCTTTTTACATTTATGTAACCCCCTGCACATCAGTGGCGTTTCCGCCTTGCTCGGGGTGAAATGATTAAAAAAAAAATACCTAGATTCTTTGAATTAAATTGCAGTACTAGACTGGCATCAAAACCTTGTCAATTTTCAATTGAACTGGCTGAATGTAGCTGTAAATTTTCTGCTAACAGCTTCTTTCCTCGTATTTTTCACTTGCGGAACTCTAATTCGGCTCCATGTTTTCCAAACAACTTTAAGCTGCAAAAATTCAATGTCAGTCGTAATGTACTATCTTCCTCATTACTTTTACCACTTCCTGTTCATTAGTAATGTTTCTCCTCGTAATTTTCCACACCCTGTAATCTATTGTGTCTTAGATTTACTGCCTTGCATGGAGTGATAACGATTCAAAAATCAAGATGTTGACTTTCATCACCACCTTAAACAAAAGGTTACTAAGGAAACTTCACTATTAAAAGGAAGTATAGCAGTTAGTGGTCTTGACAAACCTATTTTCCTGAAAACTGCTAACAGGGAATATCTAATTTTTTTCGGTATAACTTTTTTCTGTTTAATAATTTTGCATGCGGTTTTCAACATTTAAATTCTGATGATATCTTTTATCATTTTTGTCACTCAAACTTTGCTTATCACTGTTCATTTTATCAGAATTGATTATCAGAATTAACTGTAAATAATCAATATTTTTTTAATCAATTACATATAGATATGTTTCTTTTTAATAGTTTTGAATGCGGCTTTCAGCATTAAATTTATATTAAATTAATAGCGATCCCTGGAAAAATCATAGATTACCTGGAAAAAAGCGAATGAAAAGTAATATTCTTACGATTATATTAAACCTGAAAAAGAGCAGGACAAGTTATTAAACCTGGAAAAGAACAGGACAAGATATTTTAGTAAAGCTGTTGTCTGTCAACCATTACAGGCAACCTCTCCTGCCTCCCATAAGCATGGACCAAGTGATTCTCCCTGAGAGTAATACACTACGCCTCCTCGGACTTACCCTCTCCTCAGACCTCAAATGGAACCACTATATTGAATCCATAGCAAAATCTACTGCTAAGAAGGTTGGGTCACTATGTCGATCCAGAATGTTTTTTCCACCTGAATCTATCCTGCATATATACAAGTCAACCATTCGTCCGTGCATGGAGTACTACTGCCATTTATGGTCAGGTGCCCCTGCCGTTCTCCTCGGTGTTCTTGACAAGCTCCAAAGGAGAGTCTGTAATGTGATAGGTACTGATCTGGCGACTCGACTGCAGCCACTTCCCCATCGGCGAAATGTGGCCTCCCTTTGTCTGTTCTATAAATACTTTCATGGCTTCTGCTCGGACGAGCTTAAGTCACTGATGCCTCCTCAACAGGTGTTTACTCGTGCAACCAGACTGGCAACTGGATCCCACCCATTCACAGTCAGGTTAGCCAAATGCAGACGACAATTCTACTCCTGCAGCTTCTTCTCTCGCACTTCCAGCCTGTGAAACTCGCTCCCGTATTCTTGCTTTCCTGACGGCTACAACCTCCAGAAATTTAAATGCAATGTCAATACTCATCTACTAACCACTGGACTCTAGCTCTCTCCCCACCCCTGTATAACCTTCCCTTTCTCTCCACCTATGTATCTGTCATCGCACCTGCTTTCTATTGTTCCTTTCTAACTAGTCTGTACTCCTCACTCTTTTCTAATTAATCTTTTTACATTTATGTAACCCCCTGCACATCAGTGGTGTTTCCGCCTTGCTCGAGGTGAAATGATTAAAAAAAAAAAAAAAGTAAAACATAAGAAATTTCTTACTTAAAATATTGCAGCTAAAATTGAAATTTGAATGCAATATTTTAAGTAAGAACTTTCTTATTTTTTACTTTACTAAAATATGTTGTTCTTTACTTTTCCAGGTTTAATAACTTGTCCTGTTCTTTTCAAGGTTTAATAACTTGTCCTGTTCTTTTCCAGGTTTAATAACTTGTCCTGTTCTTTTCCAGGTTTAATAACTTGTCCTGTTCTTTCCAATTTTTAATATAATATTAAGAATATTACTCTTCGTGCGGCCATTTTTTCATGTAATAAATAAATATTTCTTTCTATTAATCTTTTTCTTTGATCGGGAAAAATTAATGAATCAATTTCCAATCAGAAATTCATAAACGATAAAGAGAGCATGACAATGGATTACTTATTCAAATTTTAGAGAGGGGCGTTTCTGAGAGAACTGGAACTCCTAGCAAGACTTATTATTAGTAGATGCAATCTTAACAATATAAAATATGGAGATGACATAGTGTTGATATTAGACACAGAATGCAGGACCTGCTAAAGTAGGTAGTAAAAGAAAGTGAGAAGAAAAGACTATCACTTGTAAGACAACGGAACGCATGGTTATCAACAAGAGGAACATCCCAAGATGCGAACTATAAATTGAAATACAAAACTTCAGGTATCTGGAAAATTATTTAACAGAGAACGGAAATCTGAAAACGGATTAGAATAATGAAAGGTGCCTTCCAAAAGCTAAGCTAAATATTAAGAAACAATAAAATTTCATTACAACAAAGAGCACTAAACTGTAACGTTATATCAGTTCTAATCAATAGCGATGTATATTAGACAATCTCAGAAATTTGGTTCTACAGAAGGATGCTGGGAATCCCATGGACTGAACATATCAGTAGCGATGACGGTTTAAGGAAAATGAAAACAAAAATTACTTTTTTACTAAAAACCCGACTAAGAATTTATTGGACGCATAATAAGAAAAGAGAGCCTGGAGAATCTGGATCTCTCGCTCAGTAATAATAATAATAATAATAATAATAATAATAACAACAAGAAGAAGAAGAAGAAAAGAAGAAAAAGAAGAAGAAGAAGACGAAGAAGAAGAAGAAGTAGAAGAAAAAGAAGAACAAGAAGAACAAGAAGAACAAGAAGAAGAAGAACAAGAAGAAAAAGAAGAACAAGAAGAAGGAGAAGAACAAGAACAAGATCAAGAAGAACAAGAAGAAGAAGAAGAAGTAAAAGAAGAAGAAGAAGAAAAAGAAGAAGAAAAAGAAAAAGAACAAGAAGAAGAAAAAAGAAGAAGAACAAGAAGAAGAAGAAGAAAAAGAAGAAGAAAAAGAAGAAGAAGAAAAAGAAGAAGAAGAAAAAGAAGAAGAAGAAAAAGAAGAAGAAGAAGAAGAAGAAGAAGAAGAAGAAGAAGAAGAAGAAGAAGTAAATATAATGGAAGTGGATGTTAAAATGACCGCCTGCGATAAAATAATAGCCTACAGCAGTGAGCGTCGTGGATAAAATAGCCGATAGATAACCACAACTTTGCGTGTAAGGCACAAATTTGCAACCGAATGACTTTTTGACTATCAGTACTATTAAGTATGCTGGATGCAATATGGACGAATTATCAATAATCATGAATGGGAAGAACGGCGTCACGAAGTCAAGCAAATCCGACCAATGATGGTAATGACAATGGAAAATCTTTTAAGTCCAGCATGATGCCTAATGCTTTTAGAGTGATTCGATGCAGAAAATCCGTCCGTCCACAGCGTGCAAAATAAATTAGATGGCAGTTTTACAATGGAATTGTACATGGGAGACATGAAATATATTTTCGATTTGAGAATAAGAATCAATATCCTTATCTAAGATTTCTGTTCATAAAATTACCTTTAAAATGATTCGAATTGATTACATTCGTAATATTCAAAATGCATCTTCCATTGGTCTACAATTTTAATTATGCACATAAATGCCTTATTTTGTCAGTAATACTTGAATTAATTCCTGACCACTGACAATTCCTTCTGTCCTGATTTCCCTGCATTCCCAGAATATAATCATTAATAAAACATTTACAGCACTTCTATTCTATCATTAATAGACGCATAATTCCTAACCAATGGCAATCTCTTTCTTCATGATTTTCAATGCATTTCTATTCCAAAATAAATTCTAATGCATTTTAACAGTAAAATAATTTGTAATTCATTTCAAAATGAAATCCTTAACAGTATATTTTACTATGAATTCATTGTCATAGTGAAAATATTTATAAAAGATTTTATAAAAAGTTATTTGCCATGCATTTTTACTTATAAAATCATAAAGAATAGCTTCATTGTAAAATTTATTGCAATTCATCTTATAGTAAAACTAGCAGTATAGCCCGGCGTTGATCGGGTGTAATGAAAACTTTAAAACTAATCCACCTAAAGAATATTTGTGTGAAGTTTGGTGAGAATCGGATAAAGATTGTGGATTTGTATAAAGGACATACAGACAGATAAACAGGCACACACACAAAAACATCCTGCCTTTTATATATATGTATTATCAATTTTCTGCACTATTGTAAGAACAGCAACCTTGAAACTTCTGAATATCGTTTCTTATATCTTTGTCTATGAGTGTATCAAATTTGATTTAAATCGGACCACTCCTTCTATAACCCAATTTTTTCGATTATCGATTTTCGATATTTATCGGGGGTGCCTCGACACAAAACCTAACTAAGAACACTCACAGACGCTTATAGTACAACTGTGTAAATTTTCAAAAAATCGGTTCAGCCGTTTCGGAGTCTATAGGTAACGGACACACACACAGACACCCACGCACACACAAAGTTCCATTTATAAATACTTTTATAAATAAATAATTTATAAATTTGCAATCCATTTTTACAATAAAATCCTTTACAATACAATTTTACATTAAAATTGTGCAATACAAAAAGCACTTGTAATGCATTTTAATCTGCAAAGCATTTTATAATAAACTTAAATACAAGGCAATTTTATCATAAAATAAATTGTAATACATTTTATAATAAAATTATTTGCAATGTATTTTTATGAAAAAATCATCTGCAGTGTATTTTCATAAAATGTATGTAATGCATTTCTCAAAATCATTTTCAATATATTTATGATAAAGTAAAATGCATCGCGAATTTATAAAAATAATTTGTAATGCTTTTTATAATAAAACTTGTTAGCAGTACATAAACGAAAATTACAGTGTAGTTTATAGTGAAACCATTTGCAAAACATTTTTATAAAATATTTTTGTATATATATACTTTATACGAGATCTCGTGTCACAAAAAAAAAATTATTTCTATTCCAAACGACAAACTACGTGGTTTCCCCTTCAAGGAAATCACCCTTGAGTCTAATGCACTTTTCCATCCTTTTCTGTATTATTGAAAGGTTTCTTCTTGGACGCCTCTCAACTCCATCGTTATGGCCCCCTTCATAGCCTCCACTCCTTCAAAAGGTCTCCTTGACTAACTACTTGAGCTTGGGGAAAAGACAAAAATCATACAGAACAAGATCAAGTGAACAGAGAGATTGTTCCAGTACGGCGATGTTCTTCTCTGTCAGGAATTGCCGGAGGCTCAGGACGATAAAACAGGTAAATTGCCATGGAAAAACAGCCACAATATGTCTTGCCAAAACTCTCGTCTCTTCTTGAACACAGAGTGAAGCAAACCCCACAGAATCTCTTTGTAAACTTCTTGATTAATTGTCTGTTCCTGTGACAGTATCTCACTGTGGACAATGCCTTTCACATCAAATAAAGGATAAGTCCAGTTACTTTTCAGAAAAACCACCTATGAATGCAATGTATGAATCTTTTAAAGTATTTGTTACGAAACCATCATGTAATATACCGTGTTCTATCAATTAATATATTTATATTATAAAGCGCAATCTATATTCATATATTTTTTATAAATAAATTTGTTCAATTGTTATAATTTATTTTAATAGTGAATATCTATGCATGTGCTTTGTGGTGCAGTTGATATCGGCTCGGAACGAGAAATCGAGGAGCCGAGTTCGAATACTAGCTGAATTCTTTGCATTCACTTACGCACAAATATACTTAGGGAAAGTATTAATCTGTCTCTTCCCTCCAGTTATGGGTGAAATAACAGAACAGATTGGGTTCTATAGCCTTGGCTGGCAACCAGTCTACCGCAGAAAGCAATGGCAAACTACTGCGGGATAATCTTCTGCCCAGTCAGTTATGTCTCTTTCGAGACATGATCGCCCAAGCGTGTATCACGTATGGCACTTAACTAACTTATTATCTATTAATAGTTTTTGTTGAATCATTTAGCAATGTATTCCTTTTTATTGTTTACAACCTCCTGTCAAAGATTTGCTAACTGTTCAATTCCTGGAAGATATAAATCTATAGGTGTTGAATCGAATAATTCATTAAGCCACATCCATGATTGTTGTTGTTGTTGTTGTTCTACTTCTTCTTCTTTGCGCCGTGTCCCTTCAGGACGTAGGAGATCATGGCTTTTTACATCTCTCTATTTCTAGTGGCTTTTAGCATGCTTTCTCCTGTTACAGTATCTCTTTGTAGATTTGATGATTGATCGTTTGGCCATGTGAGAACTCACTGTGGACAGTGACTTTCACATGGAAAAACGGAGAAGTCTCTTTACTTTTCAGACAGACCGCCTACGTATGCAACAAATGAACTTTTTAACGTATTTGCTACGAAATGAGCATGTAATATACCGTGTTATATCAACAATTAATATATCCATATACAAAAAGCGCAAACGGCATATTTTATAAATAAATCCGTTTGATTTTATTATTTATTTTATTATTTATAATTTATTACTAGTTCTGAGTGGCCACAATTTCAACAATGTTAGATACGCATATGACACAGTGCTGATAGCAGACATGGAAAGGAGAATGCAGGATCTCTTATAGAAAGTAGTAAAAGAAAGCGAGAAGAAAGGACTAAGCATAAACTCCAAGAAAACTGAATGTATGGTTATCAGCAAAAAGGAAAACACCAAAATGCCAAGTACAGGTCGAAGAAACTAAAATAAAACATGTAAAGAAATCTAAATACCTGGGAAGCGTACTGACAAAGGCTTGAAAGTGCGATTTTGAGATTCAAGACGCATTGGAATGGTCAAGGACGCATTTGAAAAACTAACCAAAATACTAAAAGACAGGAAAATGTCACTGGAAACCATGAAGAGAGTGCTGGATGCTATATGATGTCTGTACTTCTGTATGGCAGTGAATGTTGGACGATCTTCTCAAGGATGAAGAAGTGGCCTGAGGCAGCAGAAATATGATTTACAGAAGGATGCTGAGAATACCATGTACTGGGCACGTGACTAACAATGAGGTGTTGGAGAGGATGGAAACGAGGAGAAAACTCATACTTAACATAAGGAAGAGACATAAGGTTTCTTGGACATGCAATTAGAAAGGAGGGCCTCGAGAATTTAATGCTCACAGGACGGATAGAAGGAAAGAGAGACCGGGGAAAGCACCACAAGACATACTGGATAGGCCTGTGCCAATGGATAGCAGAGCGGGGTTTGGGAAAGATACCAACAGGAAAATTTTTGAGAGCAACAAGAGACAGAGCCTAGTGGAAGTCCATGGTCGCCCACGTCCTGATGGGACACGGTACTTGAAGAAGAATTTCTGTTAAATCCTTCAACAGTGTATTCTCCTTTATTGTTTGCGAACTTCTGCCAATGATCTACTAACTGTTCAATGTCTCGACGTTATAAATTCCTAGGTTTTGACTTGAATAATTCATAAAGCCACGTTTTAAGCTCCACAACGATGGTGGATGAAATACCCTTTAAATTGTTAGAAAGCGATCGAAAAAATGATATTCTTATGGAGCGAAATCAGAAAAAATGTGGTGGTTAGGCAGATCGTCCCAGCCGAGCTCTTTAATTGATTGTTTGTCTGCAACATGATGGGCTAACTTTATCATGTTGAATAATCATGTGATTATACACTGTATCGTCGGCCAGATCATTTCAGCTAAATTGGATTTTTAAGCTTGTTCATTTGTTCAACATAGAGATTAGCATTGACCGTTGGTTGTTTTGAAGTATTTAATAGCAAATTCTTCCTTAGCAATCTCACCAAATACAGATGATTCACTTGCGTGGAGACAAATGAATATATGTAACAACCCAATATATACATACAGATATATGCGTATATATATATGTAAATAAAAGATTTTAAATCATTACAATGGGTAATACATATTTCACCACGTCTTGATGTTATTATCGCTCGTCAGACCCAGATGGTACAACAGTTAGTCCTCAAAATATCCCCACCAAAAAATTTATTTTATTTTTTTTATATAGACGCTCACATGTCCATATTAGAATAAACATTTGTTTACGAAAATTACTCGCTCATTCGAAAAGAACCCCAAAGAAAGAGCAAAGCAAGGATAAAGAAAAGATAGACGATTGATTAATGTAAAGAAGAGAAAAAAAGAGAAAAAAGAAAAAGAAGAAACAGAAAAACCTGAATGAAAAAGAAGAGAAAAAGGGAGGACAAAGAGATTCAATTAAAGGAAATACAGTATCACGAGAAATAAGGGTTGACTCCATTTATCGTAATAGCGTCTCAAACCACCGAACTGTTCTCTTAGAAAAACATGGAAAAATTTCACTATGAAATTCAATTTCAAATATACTGGAATATATTTACGATACAAAAAAAATGTACATCATAATTTTAATACAATTTGAAAAAATAGTACTCTTACTATTATTTCAAAAATTAATGCTAATTTTTTTAAAATATTGTTAAAATAATTAAAAATACTAAAATTAAAAAATATAGATATAGAAACAGGAAAAATTAGATAAAACTAACAGAAGGAGAAATACACAAAAAGAAAGAAAGAAAAAGAAGAAATCACGATAGAACGGATTTTAAAATAATTAAAAAAACGGTAGATCGGAACTGACATATATAATACTCATATTCATTCTTAGAAAGGCGACAAGGGATTTACCCTTAAATTAAAATATACCGACAATACGGAAAATGTATGGTGAAAAATAAATCATAAATCATTCATCCTAAAATAAGTTACATTATAACCGCTAGTAGTAATTTATTCTAACTATAGTAAAAATAATAACTCTAGTAAGAAAATATAAATTATTAAAATACAATCTTAAAAAATATCTTAAATACTAGCAATACTAATAATAAATAATAATAATAATAATAATAATAATAATAATAATTAAAACAATAAAGAGATAACAAATACATGTGTACATACATATATGTACATATATATATATATGTATTTATATATATATATATGTATTTGTATATATATGTATGTATCAAATAAAATTTCTCTAAGACGTAATGATAAATTTAATAATAATAATAATAATAATAATAATAATAATAATAATAATCATTCTATCAAAAAAGAAGACAAAAGAAATTACAAAAATACCTATGAATATAATAATTATAAAAAATAAAAAATGAAAATAAAAATATAAAGAGCTTTTGCTGTAAACTAATATTAACCTGACGTGGAAAATTTAGCTGTAATATATTAGCATACATGTAGAAATTTAACACTGATATTTAATTTAAAATATAATGGGATATATTTAAGGTACAAAATTAAATTGTGCATCATAATTTCAATACAATTTGAAAAAATAACAACTCCTACTCGTATCCCAAAGATTCCTATTAATTTTTAAAAAATCAGTTAAAATATTTAAACCATTAAAAAATAAAAATGAAACGTTAGAAAAATAAATCTAAAAAGAGGGAGGGGGAAATAAATAAAAAGGAAAGAGATAAAAAAATTAGAACAATATAAAAAAAGAATTTAAATTAATTTAAAATAAACTTCCTATATCAAACCAACGTCTATCACATTAATATTCATTCTTAGAAACGCGACAATGGATTTCCTTTTAAATTAAAATATACCGATAATCAGCGGAATGAATGAATATTTAAATGCAGACACAAAAATTCTCCAACATTTGGATAATTTTTTATTAAGTTGGTTCTAAGCTTTCGGCTAACATGAGCCATCTTCAGAGAGGTTACAAGGACATTAACATAAAAACATCCACCATCAGCGACGATTTTATGTGTTGACATAAAACTTTCAACGACAACAGTTACCAAAAATAGCAAATACAGTTCATAAATTTGTAATGTGGTTCTATGACGTCACACCGCATGAGAGCTTGAAATGATAACAGAACCATATATTTAAATGCAATGTTATGTGTTATGACCAGATTTAAACGTGATTTTATTAAGTGTGTGTTGTTTTGATTTAATGTAGATGGCCTACAATATCTGAAGGTTCTTTTTACTGTGTGTATGAGTATTATTGTGTTATCGACTAAAATCTGTCTAATATTACCTACATTGATGTGTTTTTCTAAGAAATTTTGTTCAATTGAACTATGATGAGAAAGGTGGCAGGTAAGTCTACGGGAGAGCGTGGTTGAATCAAAACTAATATATTTAGTGCCAGACATACAATCTCTGAACGGGCATGTAAATTGATATAATACATTGGTTTTCTGCAGAGAATTTAGTTGTGGTTGTAGGGTTATTAGACACTATGAGGTCAATTGTTTCAAATTTTTTATAATATATGATGGGCTTAATTTGATTATTATTATTTATTGATTTTATATTTCTACATATTATGCTTTTCAGTGTTGTTTCATCATGTTTGTAATTATTATGCATTTGGTTTCAATACTATAAGTTAATAGTGTTATGTTTATTTTGACGTACACTATTTATTTTAATATTGTTAGAGGTATTATTAAGTTTATTGAGATACATTTTAATTTGTTGATCAATGACGGAGTTAGGAAATCCATTGTTAACAAGTGTTGTGTTAACAATGGATAGAATATGGATTTGAAAGAAGCAATCTTTTGTGTGCGTTGAATTAAGTTTTTTTATAACAGCTAATTTATATCGCTGGGAGCATTCACTTTTATAATTAAGAGGACCCGTATTTTCATGTTAACTGGTTTCTTATATACAGAAGTAGTTCGATTAAACAACATTTCTTAGAAAATCACAGCCATGTACCTAATATTAGAAAGATTTTACTCGATAACACAATAATACTCACTCATACACACAGTAAAAAAAAACTCGCACTCAATAAAAACACATTTCAATCTGGTTACAACACATTACATTGCATTTAGACATATGGTTCTGTTAATATTTCGGTCTCTCACGCGGTATAAGGTCATAGAACCGCATTACAAATTTACTAACTGCGTCTGCTATTTTGTGACTGTTATCGTTGCATAGCAATGTTTTATGTCAACACAAGTTAAAAACATCTTTGATGGTGGATGTCTTTATGTTAACGTCCCTGTACTCTCGCTGAAGATGGTTTATGTGAGCCGAAAGCTTAGAACCAGCATGTTGGACAATTTTTGTCTTTATTTTCACCAGAAATTAAAGCCAAAATACGATGTTTAGAATGGCTCATGATTAAACACTCATTGTCTGTTATATTTAACATTGTAAGTTTAAAAATTATCTGCTGCCTCAATACACTATATATATACTATTTACATTGTTCAGACTATTGTCCTCACCTTTATTGTCATGTTTACGAAGTTTCGGCCGTTTTATACTTTGGCCTTCTTCTGGTGATAAGCATTTCGAACTAAACCCCTTATTACGATCACTGGTATATATCATTCTCCTTCCATGTGCGGTGCTACTTTTAATTGCCATGTAGTTATCTCCCTTTAACCTAACTCTCTAAGTTATTTATTCAGCACTGCTGTAGTTTGGTATTGATTTTTGTATGCCCGGTCTGTAGTTGTCATTTTAGGCACCTTATTTTACTGATGAACATGCATTCAGTTTTCTTGCAGTTTATGTTTAATCATTTCTTTTCGTTTTCTTCAGTTACCTTCTGTAGGAGGTCTTGTAGTTTTCTTCTCTGTGTCTGCTGTCAGCAATTTATCATCTGCGTATCTTATATTGTTCAGATTGCGAGTGCCAATTACGAATCCTGGCAGGAATTCTAGAGCTCCCAGATTTGTCTCGCTCTATAGGTTGAATGAATCTAGTGAGAAGACATATTTTTGTTTATCTTTGTATATCTGCTGAACTCGTTTCCTCTCCGTATACAGGCGATTTGTTACCACTAGAAGTTCTTGATTATTATAATATGTCTATATAGAGTAAGTTTGGCCCGATTTAGAGGGGTTTGGGCCACACTAACGGACAGACACAATTTGATGCTTCATTATTTTGATGCGTGTGTGTGCGCGCGCACGCTCGTGTACACACTATGTCTGCGTTTGTTAATTAAATTAAGTTTTATCACTTAACCCACTATCAAGCGAATATAAATCAAATAGGCCTGTATTCTATCTCGCAGCAGTAAATATTAAGTATACTGTTAAGAGAGTATTTTAATCCACTTGACTGATGTTTACACAGTCCTGGAAGCAGACAACGACTTGAATAAAATAGTTGACTAAATAGTGATACAATCTCATTACAATAATTTGACAAGTACACCTCAGGCATTACTGGACAATCAGATCCCCATAATTGAACTATTGTTGCTACTTTATCTACCGTTGTTTGTCATTAGGTTGAAAGTAATTACCTATTGTAGTGCATTAATAGGTGAGATTATTTTATTAACGGAATAAGAAAAACGAACTATGGTACATAAGGAAGAAAAGGGCTTGGAAAATTTAAAACACATCTGATATATTGAAGGTTGAAGGGATACAAAATATCTTGCCTAACTTCTTCTTCTTCTTTTTTTCTATGTGTAGTGTTCCCTTGAAGACGTAGGCGACCATGCCTCCACATCTTCCTGTTCCTTGTAGCTCTTAATATATTTCGACTTGTTGTTTCTCCCAAACCCAGCTATGCCATCCATTTGCTTAAGCCCATCAAGTATGTCACGCGCTGTTTTTCTCTGCCTTTCTTTCTTTCTATCTGCCCTGTGAGTATCAGATTCTCTAAGCCCTACTTCCTCATTACGTGTCCCAAAAACTGTCTCTTTCTGATATTAAATATAAAATTCTTTTTTTTCCATTCTCTCCAAAACCTCGTCATTGCTTACATGTTCGGTCCATAATATCCTCAGCATCTTTCTGTAGAACCATATTTCTGTTGCTCCGAGTTTTTTATTCATCTCTGATTATATCGTCTTGCGTTCACTATGATAGAAAGAGGAAAGATCACATAACAATTCAGTATTCTTTTTTTTCTTTTTTTTTTTTCAACGAAATTTTCCTGTCTCTTAATACACTGCTTAGCTTTCGAAATGCGGCCTTGGCTATGCCAATGCGCCTTTGGATCTCAGTGTCGCAAGTTTGTGTAAATTAATCAGTTAAGTTCCATACGTGGTACATGATTAGACGATCATGTCTATTCCGATCCATCACTGACTAGGCAAAATATTTTCCCACAGTAAGTTGCCATTTCTTTCTGTGGTAGACTGGTTGCCAACCGAGGCTATAAAACCCAATCTGTCTTACTATTCAACCCGTAGCTGGAGTGAGAAGATGTGGATTAATAAATTTCCCAAAGGTATTTGCGTGTTGGCAGAAAAGAGACTATGGGATAGCAAAAATATGAAATTTACTCAGAGTTACAAAATGCTGGAATTCGTAGAGAGCTTTTATCGCCCATACCCTGAATGGACATGGAATATAAAAGTAGCAATTGTTGTTAATAAGTTTTGTCTGAATTAATTCTTCTCCACTATAATTCTTATATGTTTATCAGTTCAATTTAGTCAACTGTTTTATTCAAGATTGTCTTTCTCCGGATCCGTGTGCCGGATAAACGAAAGTCAAGTCGAGTAATCATTAATTTGCGAGAAATGAGAGATGTACAATATTTTCAAATTTCCAGGCCATTTCTTCCTCCTAAATTATTGACTCTTTTCCATAAACTGTAATCTCAAGCATTTGCGTTATGTGAACCATTTTATTTCAAATTTATATGCAATATAATCGTCATAAAATAAGATAATAATAATAAAACGGTGCTCTGCATCAAGTCTGTTCGCTCTTGGGAAGAAATGCACAAACCGGAAAATATATGCCAGGCTTCGATAAATCAGATAACTTCAATGCGGTATGCGGCCTGATATAACAAATAAAACTAAATATCTGCGCACTGTATATATAAGGCAAGAGAAAATATAAATACACGAACCTCTTTCATATGTGTAGATGTGTACATGGTGAGGTTAAACAACTTCTTCTTCTATGTTCCGTGTCCCTTCCGGATGTTGGCGGTCATGACACTCCACAATTTCCTATCCTTTTTAGCTATTTATATTTTTTCTTTTTATTATCTATGCTTAACTTTGCTCCGCCAACCATTTACTCAAGCTCATTCTTCTTATGTGTTCCAAGTTCCTTCAGGATACGGAGGTCATGGCTCGCCACAATTTCCACAATATACTTTGGAGCTCTTAATAAATTTTTTTTTTTTTTTTGTTATTTCTCCTAAACTTTGTTCCGTCATCCATTTATTCAAGCTCATTCTTCTACTTCTTGTCTTGCCTTTTTAGGACATTGACGATTATGACTCTCCACAGCTTCCTGTCGTTTGCTGTTCTTAATACATTTTGTCTTTAGTTATTTCTGTCATCCATTTACTCAACCGTTTCTTCTTCTTCTTCTTCTTCTTCTTCTTCTTCTTCTTCTTCTTCTTTGTGTCTTGTCCCTTCAGGACGTTGGCGATCATGGCTCTCCGCCATTTCATGTTCTTTGCTGCTCTTAACAGTTTTTTTTTATTTTTCTTTCTCCGCAATTCATTTACTCTGTCCCCCTTGCCTTATATCTGTCCTGTGAGCATCACATTTCCATGCCTTCTTTCCTTATTATGTACACTAGAAATTTCAATTGTCTCTTCATAAATATTACCAGTAATACATTTTTTAAGGAAAAAATATTACCACTAACACATTTTTAAGGAAAAAATATTACATGCAATACATTTTTGAAGGAAAAGAGTATTACCAGCAATACATTTTTAAGGAAAACAAATATTACCAGCAATACATTTTTGAAGGAAAATAAATATTACCAGCAATACATCTGACTCTCAACAAAACCAACTTTACAAAAATGCATCAATTAAATCTGATGTACAAAGAAATTTGTTACAAATAATATATATTCTGTTCAAATAAATCTAGTGTAAAAACCTTGTCGACATTAAATAACCAATCGAGATTGATATGCAGTAAAATAAACCAAACCAAACCAAATCTATCATATTTCATTATTGCTTGAGATAAGAAATATAAAATGTTAGGTAATTACTTTTCCAAACGCTTTCAGCCACTTATCGAGCCATTCTCAAGGGTTTTATGTGTTACGTGTTATGTAAAGTAGTAATTTCTTTTGAAAAAAAAAACAAAAAATAAATTACTACGTTATATTTAAAACATGAGGATAAAATAACAATAACGACGAAAAGCCTAAGTGAGTGAGTGAATGTACGTTCTGGTGCAGTGAATATCGGCTCGGAACAGGAAATCGGAGAGCCGAGTTCGAATTCCAGTTGAATTCGTTGCATTCACTTACGCGCAAATACCCTTGGGAAAAGTATTAATCAGTCTCTTCTCTTTAACTATGCGTTAAATAATAGAACAGATTGTGTTCTATAGCCTTGGTTGGTAACAATCTATCACAGAAAGTAAATGGCAGCCTACTGCGGGAAAATCATCTACCAGTCAGTCATGTCTCTTTCGAGATATGATCTCCTAATAACTGACTGACTGTGATGAGACATTGAAACATCAAAATTCACCTAAGCTTTGCTCTGGCTCTCAAATTCAAAGAATGTATTGCTTACTCTTATATAGACATGATCGCCCAAGTGTGTATCACGTATGGTACTTAACTGACTGAGTGTGTAAAATCTACGTGTTATATTGCCCCGATTTCAAATTCACTCTGAATTATATAAAGAATTCTTTTATTCACTAATTATAAATATATACATATATATTTATTAAGTATTATTCACTTATTTTTGCGTCACCAGATTTTGAATTATGGCGCTTTCTGTCCTCTATATGTTTTGACTAACTTTTCAAAATTTAATAACCTGATGAATGTTCATGAACGTTCTCAAATTTAAAATCCTAAATAAGACATTGACACCCTTGCTCTTGTATATATTTTATTCACTAATTATAAATATATACATATATATTTATTAAGTATTATTCACTTATTTTTGCGTCACCAGATTTTGAATTATGGCGCTTTCTGTCCTCTATATGTTTTGACTAACCTTTTAAAATTTAATAACCTAATGAATGTTCATGAACGTTCTCAAATTTAAAATCCTAAATAAGACATTGACACCCTTGCTCTTGTATATAAAGACATGAATCAAAATAATTCCTCACATTTGTCTTGATGAAGTCCCTCAGAGGACGAAACGTGTTGACAAAGAATAGATTTTTCCTTTTTTTCTTTTTATTCATAATAGTAAATAATATTGGTGAAATCTTATTGATATTATTTTTTTCACATAATTGCCATGATTCAAATAATATGATCCAATAGTAAAATCAATAAAATTTTACCAATAATACTGTTTTATTTACTGCTAACGTTGATCCGTCTTAATGGAACATCTGTTTAATTTATTAGAACATCCTATATATACGTGTTAGTTTTAGTGATTAGGGTGTCTAAAAACGATAAATTATGATTTCCCTACACAACTGTAAACTTTATTTTGAATGCTGGGAATTGATATAATTCAAAAAGAGCATGTTTTGTTTCTTTAAAAATACAAATGTTATCTACATATCTGACGTAAAATATAGGCAATGAACCATTATACTTATCTAACCAAATGTCCTCATTGTTTTCCATTAGTCACTAAATCTTGCAAATTTATTCATACTTAACATAAGTTTACAGTTGCGTATAAAAATATTTAATGCGTTATCAGTCTTAATCCTTCTAATAACTAAGAAATAACAATCATTTAAACTAGTAATTTTGTGTTGCCGAGCATCTCTAACAAGTTTTTGTGGCGTACTTTGTTGAACGCTTTCTCGTATTTAAAACACAGATATACATCCTTCAAGGATGTGCGTTGTGGTACAGTGGATATCGGCTCGGAACGAGAAACCGGGGAGCCGAGTTCGAATTCCAGTTGTAATCCATTGTATTCACTTACGCGCAAATACCCTTGGGAAAGGTATTAATCCGTCTCTTCCTTCCAGTTATGGGTTAAATAGCAGGACAGATTGGGTTCTATAGCCTTGGTCGGCAACCAGTCTACCGCAGACAGCAATGGCAACCTACTGCGGGATAATCTTCTGCCCAGTCAGTCATGTCTCTTTCGAGAGATGATCGCCCAAGCGTGTATCACGTATGGCACTTAACTGACTGACTGAATATAACAGAAACATGATTAAGGCTTCTACTGTGCATAAAGTGGGTGATCGGTTTTCTATTGTCATGAAGTAATAAACTGATCCCCCACTAATTACTACTTATTAATAGAATAATATAATTCACCAGTCTACCGCAGAAAGCAATGGCAACCTACTGCAGGATAATCTTCTGCCCAGTCAGTCATGTCTCTTTCGAGACATGATTGCCCAAGCGTGTATCACGTATGGCAATTAACTGACTGACTGAATATAACAGAAACATGATTAAGGCTTCTACTGGGCATAAAGTGGGTGATCGGTTTTCTATTGTCATGAAGTAATAAACTGATCCCCCACTAATTACTACTTATTAATAGAATAATATAATTCCCCAGTCTACCGCAGAAAGCAATGGCAACCTACTGCAGGATAATCTTCTGCCCAGTCAGTCATGTCTCTTTCGAGACATGATCGCCCAAGCGTGTATCACGTATAGCACTTAACTGACTGATACATCCTTCTGCATTTGTTCTGCTCCTTCTGGGCATGAATATCGCGTTCCTTCTTCCGGTGTCTTTGACAAACCCGAATTGTTCTTGTCCTATATCTGAGTCGATTCTGCGTTCATCAGAATCCAAAAGATGAGTTTAGACATTAGAGATATCAAGAATTTATACTGGCAGCAAATCGCCTGAATTACGGACAGGAAATTAATTCAGCCTATATACAAAAATAGAATGGGGTGTAAGACAAGGATGTCTATTCTCACCGGAGTTATTCTACCTGTAGAGCGAAACAATTCTGAGAGATAGTATTTACATTATTCGGACTATTGTCCTTATCTTTGTTGTCATTTGTACGACGTTTCGGCCGTTGTAAGCTTCAGCCTTCTTTGGGTGCTAAGAAGTTCGAACCGAAACTTTATTAAAATCTCTAGGGTGTATCATTCTCATACCTTGTGTAGTGATGCTTTGATTGGAAGTCATGAGTTACCTTCCTCCAAACCTGTAAGTTATTTGTTCACCACTGTTGTAGCCTGGTATTGAACTCACAACGTCGTCTGAGAGATAGTATTTACATTATTCGGACTATTGTCCTTATCTTTGTTGTCATTTGTACGACGTTTCGGCCGTTGTAAGCTTCAGCCTTCTTTGGGTGCTAAGAAGTTCGAACCGAAACTTTATTAAAATCTCTAGGGTGTATCATTCTCATACCTTGTGTAGTGATGCTTTGATTGGAAGTCATGAGTTACCTTCCTCCAAACCTGTAAGTTATTTGTTCACCACTGTTGTAGCCTGGTATTGAACTCACAACGTCGTCTGAGAGATAGTATTTACATTATTCGGACTATTGTCCTTATCTTTGTTGTCATTTGTACGACGTTTCGGCCGTTGTAAGCTTCAGCCTTCTTTGGGTGCTAAGAAGTTCGAACCGAAACTTTATTAAAATCTCTAGGGTGTATCATTCTCATACCTTGTGTAGTGATGCTTTGATTGGAAGTCATGAGTTACCTTCCTCCAAACCTGTAAGTTATTTGTTCACCACTGTTGTAGCCTGGTATTGAACTCACAACGTCGTCTGAGAGATAGTATTTACATTATTCGGACTATTGTCCTTATCTTTGTTGTCATTTGTACGACGTTTCGGCCGTTGTACGCTTCAGCCTTCTTTGGGTGCTAAGAACTTCGAACCGAAACTTTATTAAAATCTCTAGGGTGTATCATTCTCATGCCTTGCGTAGTGATGCTTTGATTGGAAGTCATGAGTTATCTTCCTCTAAACCTGTAAGTTATTTGTTCACCACTGCTGTAGCCTGGTATTGAACTCACAACGTCGTACAAATGACAACAAAGTAAATACTGTAAATACTACCTCATATCAGAAATATAGACAATTCTAAGAGAATTAGAAGTCCTCTCAGGATTCGTCACTGGCGGCCACAATCTTAACAATATAAGATATGCAAATTATTTATTGCTGATAGCAGACTCGGAAAATACAATACAGGACATTCTAGAGAAGATATCAAGAAAAAGTAAGGGCTAAACATAAGCTTTAAGAAAACCGAATGCATGGTCATCATCGAAAAGAGATCCCCAAAATACCAACTACACGTCGGGGAGACTAAAATCAAACAGGTACTTTAGAAGCATTCTAACAGAGGGTTGAAAGTACGATACTGAGATCCGAAGGTGGTTTGACATGGCCAAAGACGCATTTCAAAGGCTGAGCAGAGTATTGAGAAACAGGAAGATTTCGTTAGAGACAAAGAAAAGAATACTAGACTCGAAGTAACATAAATGTGGTTCTACAGAAGGATGCTGAGGACACCATGATTAGAACATGTGAGCAGTGACCAGGTTTTGCGAAGAATGCAAACGAAAAGGAAACTTATATTTGGCATCAGGAAAAGACAACTGAGTTTTTGAGGCACGTAATGAGGAAAGTGGGCTTGGAGAACCTGATACTCACGGGACAGATAGAGAGATATCAAGGGGAAAGATATTAAGAGCGACAAGAGATAGGGCCAAGTGAAAATATGTGATTGCCTACGTCCTGAAAGGACATGGCACATAAAGAAGAATAATAACTTTGTGTTGTATTCTCCTTTCATTTCTATTCTTCGAAATGGTAGCCATCTGACATATCCGATATTTTATCGCAACCTCACTGAATGATTTAAGGGTTTGTGAATACGGTCCAAGTCCTTTTCCTGTTGGGTAATTGATTCACCTTAACTCATATTGACGTACCTGATAAGATGTTTATCGCCACATCTATCTTGTCGTTCTAAGTAAATCCTTTGGATCTTACCTAGATTGTTGGCATCTTGTTTCAAAGACGATCGTAAATTTATTTTCTATTTGTAGCCAACAGTTACTCCGTTGGCAATTACGCTCCGAAAATATGGACATGTCTATTTTCTTCCAAAATATAGTTATCGCTCAAAGATTTTATGAGACTAGTAACTTCATTCTTTTATATTTGAAAGTTCTAGATGTTATATAGAAAGATTGTGAAATTCAGCAAAAAAGAATATCATGAAGAATATTATGAAGAAATGCAATTATCCGACTTTTATTCGGTGTCGTGTTGTACTACAGTAACACAGCAAAAGCGGCACATCGTAGAAATAGTTTTGTTAGCGCAATCCTATGAATGCGTTTTTATTTCTGAAAATAAATATAATTTCCTGTTTGTTGAATATTGATTCATTGCAGCTGATGTGACACGCAAGTAGATGAGGGAAAACACGTGCTGAGTGATTTAATGGAGAGAGATATATAGTGAATAGAATCCACTCATGAAAATGTGTTGAGCAGGTTCATTATAGTAAAGTAGACTAATCCACATAATGAATTAGATACTCTCCTATAAATGAGGTAGATTAGCTGGCCAGCCTTCAGATATGGGGACAGGAGGAGGCAGCCATGTTAGAAGGTAAATTATTTGACTTCTGTACTGTTTAATTAAAAATAAACATAAAGGGAACTGCATAAGACATTACTTCGATGACAACGCTCCAAATTTTTGCGGACGTGTTAAAGAGTTAAATCGGCACATCGTAGCGTAAATATTGCTGGAGGAATCCCGCTAAATTGCAATAACACGAAAATATATAACATTTATAGCAACCAAAGTTCAAATAATAGATCGAAATAATTAAAATATATTACAAGTGACGTATTCCTCATTTTCTACTTCTTAAACCAGTCAGTCAGTGCCATATGTGATACACGTTCGGATGATCATGTCTCTTTCAAAACGTGACTGACTGGACAGAAGGTTTTCACGCAGTAGGCTGCCATTATTTTCTACGGTTGGCTGGTCGCCAACCAATTCTATAGAACCCAATCTGTCCTGCTATTTAACCCATAGCTGGAGGGAGAATCGACGGATTAATATTTTTCCCAAGGATATTTGCGCGTAAGTGAATGCAATGCATTTAACTGAAATTCGAACTTGGCTCTCCTATTTCTCGTTCCGAGCCGATATCCATTGCACCACAATGTACATCTTATGTTAAATTATCAAATTTAAATGGATCTTACGGCGACAGCATGTGATAGTAATAATCCTAATTTTTGTGGATATATTACCACAACAGCAAAAGCGGCACATCGTAACAGGTTTGTTATGGCAATTACTGCTAAACTGCTATAATTCCCTAATCAATTCATGAGATTTCAATCCAGTAATATTTTTTTTCCTTTTCTAGATATTTTCTTACTGCATTTGTTGTAAACAGATCATAATAAAAAAAAAAGCTAAATAAAATAACTGAACTTAGGACAAATGGAAAATATACGATAAAAAAATATAAAAATATTTACGATCTAAAAATATTCAGATAAGAACAAATTAAATATATAAATGAATAGAATAATAAATAATAGAATAATAAAAATAGAATAATAATAATAGAATAATAATAGAATATAAATACATAAATGAATAGAATAATAAATAATAGAATAATTATAATAGAATAATAATAATAATAGAATAATAATAGAATAATAATAGAATATAAATATATAAATGAATAGAATAATAAATAATAGGATAATAATAATAGAATAATAATAGAATAATAATAGAATAATAATAATAGAATAATAATAGAATATAAATATATAAATGAATAGAATAATAAATAATAGAATAATAATAGAATAATAATAATAGAATAATAATAATAGAATAATAATAGAATAATAATAGAATATAAATATATAAATGAATAGAATAATAATAATAGAATAATAATAATAGAATAATAATAGAATATAAATATATAAATGAATAGAATAATACATAATAGAATAATAATAGAATAATAATAATAGAATAATAATAATAGAATAATAATAAGCACATAAATAAAATAAGTATAAGTTTAAAAGTTATACTCAGTTTTGTCATCTTATATCTTTATCACTGCTTTCTGCTCATACATGCTTATAGTTGATACTTTGAGGTCACGGGATCGAAGTTTGAGCTTAAACACTCCAGTTTTCTTGCTGCTGTAGCAGTGTAAACATCGCATCTCCCGTAGCAGTTTATACCAAGGTGGAACAAAGAGCAGTGATCCGCATTTGCAGAGGACATGCAACCTCATCGACGATATCTGGTCGGTTAACCATTACCATCTGTCGAGCTTGTTTCAATCTTCTCTCCAGTGGTGGAGAGTGACGGACGTCCTGTATCTTTATTCGTGCATCACGCTTATTAGGCCACTTTAAAAATTTATCTATCCACTCATACACACTTCCACGCGGTAGTGGACTGTCGCTGTATTGTGTTTAATGTCGCCGATGAATTTCAGCCCCTGACAAACCTTCCGACCAGAGAAATCGAATCAGTCCTCTTCTTTCTTGGTGCACACTGATAGCGGGGCTGTCATGCTTACACTGTAACAGCAAGAAAACTGGCGCAATTAAATTCAAACTTCGCTCACGTGATCACAATAACTACAAGCGCGCATGGACTGAAGGCACTGCGACAAATCTAGAGCAATGTTATTGCGCAAGTGCGTATACCTTTTTACTTACCTTCGTAATCTAGTGATCATGACCATAAGCCTGACCAAGCATCTTGGCATCAGACACTTCCCCACCGCGGTAACGTAGCTTTCCTGTGCCTTTTTCTATAAATATTTCTATAATAACTGTTTTGATGAACATTCCTCTAGAATTTAAGCGCAGTAATTGGATGTTGCGTTGTGGTAGAGTAATTGGATGTGCGTTGTGGTACAGTGGATATCGGCTCGGAACGAGAAACCGGGGAGCCGAGTTCGAATTCCAGTTGTAATCCATTGTATTCACTTACGCGCAAATACCCCTGGGAAAGGTATTAATCCGTCTCTTCCTTCCAGTTATGGGTTAAATAGCAGGACAGATTGGGTTCTATAGCCTTGGTCGGCAACCAGTCTACCGCAGAAAGCAATGGCAAACTACTGCGGGATAATCTTCTGCCCAGTCAGTCATGTCTCTTGCGAGACATGATCGCCCAAGCGTGTATCACGTATGGCACTTAACTGACTGAATTGGATGTTGTGGTACAGCGGATATCGGCTCGGAAATCGGAGAACCGAGTTCGAAATTTTGTTGAGTTCCTTGCATTCACTTACGGGCAAATACCCTTGGGAAATGTATTAATCCGTCTCTTCCCTCCAGTTATGGGTTAAATAACTAGACAAATTGGGTTCCATAGCTTTGGTTGGCAACCAGTCAACCGTAGAAAGTAATGGCAACCTAGTGCGAGGTAATCTTCAACCCAGTCAGTCATGTCTTTTTCGAGACATGATCGCCCAAGCGTGTATCACGTATGTTACTTAACTGACTGAATTAGCGGCCACAATCTCAACAATGTAAGATACACGGATGACACTGTGTTGATAACAGACACGGGGAAAATGAAGGATCTGATACAGAAGGTATCAAGAGAAAGTGAGAAGAAAGGACAAAGGATAGACTTCAAGAAATCTAAGTGTACGATCATCAGCAAAAAGAGGACCCCAAAATGCCAACTACAGGTCAGCGAAACTAAAATAAAACACATAAAAAATTCAAATTCTTCGGAAGTGTTCTGACAGAGGATTGAAATGGCCAAGGTTCATTTCAAAAGCTAACCGGCGTACTGAGAGACAGGAAAATCTCACTGGAAACAAAAAAAATTGCTATGTGATATCTGTCGTTCTATATGACAGTGAATGTTGGAGATCTCATCAAAGATGAAGGAGATGTCTGAGGTGGCTATACAGAAGGATGTTGAGGATACTGTGGACTGAGTACTCAACGATGAAGTGTTGGAGAGGATACAAACAAAAAGAAAATTCATACTTAACATCAGGAAGAGACAAATGAGTTTCCTGAGAAGCGTAATGAGGAAGAAGGGCTTAGAGAATTTAATACTCACAGGACAGACAGAAGGAATTAGAAATAGAAAAAACCTACTTGATAGGCCTCAGCAAATGAATGACTGGGCGAGGTTTGGGAGAGATAGCAAGAGAAAAAATACTGAGAACCACAAGAGACAGAGCCAAGTGGAAGTCTATGATCGCCTACGTCCTGAAGGGACACAGCACATGAAAAAAACGAAGAATAAATTGATGGCAAAGTAACAACATTTTACAGTTAAAATTTCTAAATGTAACCATAAGTTCTATTTTAACAGTTTCTTCTCTCGCACTTCCCGCTTGTGAAATCTCTTCAGGATTTTTGCTTCCGAGTCCACTTTGATCTTCAAAAGTTTAAATGCAATGTAAATTGTTATCTTCTATATTTTTATTCCTGTTCTTTTATTGCTCTCTCTCCATAACAGTAGTTTTTTTTTTAATAATCTGTAACACTTTATCGCCTTGTTTGGTGTGAAATGATTAAAGATGTTAGCTCTTGCAATGGCTAATAGAGGCAGGCAAAGAATTTTTTCTTACAGTGGCTTTTATCGACAAATGCAAGATTCTTTCCAAATCAATTTACTGAAGTTCAAAATCAATCACTTAAATACACAGCAGTCATTGGTGAAGAAACTTGTGTGAATTGCTTTTTACTGAACGTATTCCTGCGACGAACGTGTTTCAATTTGCTAATCTCTTTGATTTGGTTCCTACGTTAAATGGACTCTGGGTTTCGATTCTGAAAATGCTAACAAGGTTTGAAAATTGTGTATCTTGGGTTGTAGGAAAGTTTTTCAACTAACTATCTCGATCAGACATCGTCAAAGATCTGAATGTCGATAAATACGCGATCGTTGAATGAACTTCTTCTTGTGGTTATTGATTGCGTCGTACACACTGGAAAGAACGAGTTGGACACAATGACGACCATATAAAATACAATGACTGACCAAAATGACTTCACGGAACCTCAAATGGTGCAATCGAAAAATCTGTGGAGGGAGTGCTGAAATGAACATAAACTTTCGGCGGTTCAGCTGATAGATACAATCAAAGAATATATATGAGGGGGTGCTGAAAAGTTTTCCGTCTGACCAAATAGTAGTTTCTGATATTTGGCAATTAGTTTAGTAAATCGGGCCGAGGATTTCACAAAACCCTTTAATGGTGTCCATACTAATAAACATGTATAGTTATATTTTTAAACATTGTATGACACTAATTTGGCTTCTTCCCTCGTCTTGCCGAAAATCAAGAGTTCTTATGAAATATTTCGTAAATCGAAATTGCGTAAAGCAAGTACGCAATTACTTTAATATATTTTTTACATTTAATTATGTGCCATACGTCAAACACGCTTGGGCGATCATGTCTTTAAAAAGACATAACTGAATGGGCCGAAGATTACCCCGCACTAGATTGCCATTACTTTCTACGGTAGACTGGTTGGCAGCCAAGGCTATAGAACCCAAGCGTTGTGGTGCAGTGGTTTTTGGTTCGGAGCGAGAAATCGTGGAGCCGAGTTCGAATTCCAGTTGAATTAATCGCATTCACTTACGTGCAAATGCCCTTAGGAAAGGTATTAATCCGTCTCTTACCTCCAGTTATGGGTTAAAAACATGCTTTGTTTTTAATATTCTCTTTTCAGAATAATTTAATTTTTTTTCTTTTTGTTGTTCTCAAGTTTATAAATATATTAAGGTTTAATTTAAAATTGATTTTTATAATGTAAAATATTTAATAGCGTTATAATTCGTCTCTTTCCCCCTACCTCCTTTAGACCACGTGCTATTGCAAAATATGCATTGGCCGGATTTATCCAAATGAAACATAAGGTCTCTATGAGGATGGACGAAATTTCAAAGAAAATATTTTCTGTTTACTGGATATGTGATGCTAAGTTTTGCAAACATTTGTAGTGTCCTTTTGCTAGCTTAGAGCAATAGGTAAGAAAAAAATCTTCGTTTCAGTGTTTTTCATTCTTTGTTTTTAATATTCTCTATTCGTACACTAACACTAATTACTAATGACGATCAAAAGAATATTTTGTGCAAAGCCCAACATTCATATTTCTACTTACATTATTTATTTTCAAAATATATATATATATATATATATATATATATATATATATACGTAACTACAATAAAGCAGCACTAATTATTATAGACTAATGCCTGGCCCTGACGATCCGTTGTGTAAAACCGCAGTCGGTGTTGGCTCGTTTTTAGATTTAGTGAACCATATATATATATATATATATATATATATATATATATATATATATATAGATTTGTTTTCAATTTTTACATAAGAGTCATTTTAAAGAGGCGCTAATTGATAATTTTGTATATGGAAAAAATTCCCATAAACATTAAATCCGTTTTCTTCGACTTTCTGACCGGGCTATTATTAATTATATTGTAACCTTACTTTATTTTTTATCAGTAATTATTGATTATTTACACATGACATACCATATTGAACTTGAGTATCGATGTGATGATTAGCAAGCTTTTTACGCTAGAACAAACACGACTGGGTTGTGAGTTCAATCCTCACTGAGTGCCCCATACATTCAGCTTTGCACAACATCTAAGCTACGATTAGAAAAACACCGTATCCTAACTTATCACTTCGGTGTTTTGTAATGGTTAGCAAGTTAGTTTTGCTCGATCACTTACGTCGAAAATGTGAGTTTGGTTTGCAATGTAAGCGCCATACTTATGGCCTAAGCTACTCGTTGAAAAGGACCATTTAGACGTGATGTAATGGTTAGCAAGCGTTTTCCGTTATAACAATTACGACCGAGTTACGCATAGAAAATCATGCCATATCCTAAAATGATCTGTTAACAAAAAAAAAACTGAGATCTGGAGGCGCATTTCCAGGGACAAGGACACATTTCAAAAGCTAAGCAGATTATTGAGAGACGGAAAGATTTCGTTGGAAACAAAGAAAAGAATATTGAGCTGCCATGTAATATCTGTCCTCTCATATGACAGCAAATGCTAGACAAAATGAAGAAGAGTCTCGAAGAAGCAGAAATGTGGTTCTACAGAACAATGCTGAAGATACCTTAGACCGATCATATAAGCAACGATTAGATATTGGAAAGGATGCAAACGAAAAGCAAAATTATCCTTAGCATCATACAGAGACAGATAATGTTCCATGAACACGTAATGGGAGAGGAGGGTTTGGAGAATCTGATACTCACAGGACGGATAGAGGGAAAGAGATACGGGGAAAGCAACGCGAGACATACTTGGTGAGGGTAAAAAAATTGAGGGTGTTTGATAGGGAGACAAAGAGGGAAATTTTTCAGAGCTACAAGTGACAAGTAGAAGTCCATGATCACCTACGGCCTGAAAGGACAGGGTATATAAACAAGAAGAAAAAAAAAGTTGCTGTTTCTCCTCCCAAGGCCAATGTACAGGGAATTGTGGGTGAGGCTATACCGATGATATCGATATTCATAATTAGAATAAGAAATATTTTGAACAAAAAAATAAACATCCTCTCGTAAGTGTTCCAAGAAATGGGTCAAAATCAGTCAGTCAGTTAAGTACCATACGTGATACACGCTAGGGCGATCATGTCTCGAAAGAGACATGACTGACTGTGCAGAAGATTATCCCGCAGTAGGTTGCCATTACTTTCTGCAGTAAACTGGTTGCCAGCCAAGGTCTATAGAACCCAATCTG
Organism: Ascarosepion bandense; assembly: GCA_037127315.1. Lineage (NCBI taxonomy): Eukaryota > Metazoa > Mollusca > Cephalopoda > Sepiida > Sepiidae > Ascarosepion > Ascarosepion bandense. The sequence goes on from JBBBDQ010001038.1 coordinate 2,738,260, forward strand.
TACTGTTATTTAACCCATAACTGGAGCGAAGAGACGAATTAATACCTTTTCCAAAGAGTATTTGTAAATATTTCAAAAACAGAACATACAATCTGGAATTGGAATGAAACGAGTAAAGTCAAAAATGCATCATAAAATTCAGTCTGTGAAATTAGTAAATACGAACCACTTCAACTATTTACATTGATCGGACTATTGTCTTCATCTTTACTGCAATGTTTACGATGCTTCGGCAGTTGTGCGTTCCGGCCTTCTTCAGGTGCTGGAAATTTCGAACCGAACACTTTATTACGATAACTGGTTTATATCATTATTATTTCATGTGTAATGCTACTTCTGGTAGCCATGTAGTTAGTCCCCTTTTAACTCAAGGACACAGGCCCTAGTTGATATAGGCGTTGGTTAATTCCAGTGAACTAACCTAAATAGTTTGTGAGTTCAATACCAGGCTAAAGCAGTGGTGAACAAATAACTTAGAGAGTTAAGTTAAAGGGAAATAACTATATGGCTACCAGACGTTGAAACAAAAATTATATATCCCAGTGATTGAAATACATGATTCAGTTCGAAATTACAATAACCTGAAGAAGGCCGGAGCGTACAATGGCAGAAACGTCGTAAACATGGCAGTAAAGATGAGAACAATAATCCGAACAATGTAAATAGTGTAAATACTACCTCATCTCAGAAGTATAGACAAATACTAAATACTTCAAATATAACAATCTTAACATAGGAAAAAGAGCTCGATCATAGAACAGACTACGGTAGAGACAGTTTTTCTCGATGCCGTAAATTGCTAGAAAACTTAAAGCGTTCAGCTAAACCTGTAGTTGTGTAAATTAATTGAAACAATTGTTTTAGCTTCCTTCCTGTCACTATACGCTCAGTTTTAGACCCGCTGAAGTCACACTGTGTCATCAATTTCTATTTTTTTCTTCAAATTAGTTTATTTGCAGTGTTGTTCAGTAAAATGAATATATTTTCGGGATGTATGATGAAATTTGTTTGGCCTTGAAAAATATTGCGTCATCTCTGATTGTATCAGATTTTTATCCCGCCCAGACGTTATTGTCGATCTGTTGTTACACGGCTATGGCAGACGTCTAATAGATGAGAGATGTCTTCTGGGATATATCACACAAATCACAAAAAGTGTACCAGACTTTGTATTTACTTTGCAGAGCCTATGGATTAGAGGTAAACTCACATATACCAATGCGAAATTCCATACCTCGAATAATATTATGTTATATAAAAACTTGCAATTTTCTCAAATAATTGATACTTTGAAACACAAGAAAAGCAACTGGAACACGCTTCAACGAAGAATATACGCTAAGACAATGTAAAATTGCTTTGCTTTCTATGACTCTAAATCGTATGGCAGATTTCCAAGAACCTGTCATAGTGAAAATTAAGCCATTATGGAATTGCAGCATGCTGAAAACAATGAAGCCTTTGTGTGCATCAATAATAGCCTCGAGTTTCTCAATAAGAATAAAGTCTGAAGAAGCTAACTGTATTCGCCTAAAGTCACCTCGAACACTATGGACGATCACACTCTATAAGTGATTAAACGCCCACGAATATAACTAATTATATGAAATATAAAAAAAACAGGACATTTTTATTAACAGAAATTATTCTTAAAATTTATTGTCTCAATATTACTTGTGTCTTTGTTTTTATTTCATTCATTTTTTTACTTTATTTTCCTATTCCGAGTGTGTGCTGAGAAATGCTTCCACCTGATTCATTTCCCATAATCTGACCAAGTGACTAACACATTTTTAATTTCATCAATGTATTCATTGTATCAAGTCAAGCTCAATAATTTATTTCATGCAACAAGATTTTCAGCATAGGTTCGTATAAATAGAATATGTAGTCTTTGTAAGAAATCAGTTTGTAGGTAAAGTTTCATTGACGTATTTTTGTAAAGAAGGTTTTTGTCGAGAGCTAAATGTATTGCTGTTGATATTTTTGCTTAAAGCTGTCTTGCTGGTAATATTTTTATTCAGAAATGTTTTGCTGATATTTTCTTCTCCCTAAAAGTATTGCTGGAGTTTTGACTATTAAAATCTATTTTTATACTTTCATAGTGTTTTGACACTAGTTTCGGGGCTTAACTATTTGCCCATAACTGGGACCCTAACAGGTGCTATCACAAGGGGTCAGCGTCTACCTGGGGACAACAGCAATTAAGAGGTGGTTCGACGCTCCTCAAAATCTTCAATTCCCCGATCAGAAGACGCAGTTTATAGTCACACTTGTTTTTTAGTAGTTTTACTGATAAAATGTCTTTTGGCGAGCAGGTGTTTTATGGTAAAGTGCTCCATATCCGTTATGATTTCTTCGTCCATTGAAGCTGTATTTTTTTGTTGTGTCCCAGTTTTTTTATCTTATTTATATGGAGTTTGGTGTGATTTCATATTTTGTAAAAATGATCATATTTGAGATTCTTTAGTTTTCTTTTTCTTTATTTTTGTTGCGCGGGTATTTGATTTCTTTTTAATGCTTTTTTATTGCTTTTTAATCTATGCATGAGTGCGTGTCAGCTTAACTGCTTTTTTGGTTGGTTTCGTTCTTGTCATTTACGTTTTCATATTTTTGTTGTATTGAGCTCTTTTATTCATTGAACTTTTTCTTATCGTGTTGGCATGTTTGACCACTTAGGGTTTTTTTTAATATGATTGTGTGTGTGTGTTCTTGTGTGTATTTGTGTTTAGAGGCTTTGTGTGCGTGTGTGCTGTTTTGGTTTTATTATTTTCTGTTTTTGTCGTGATCGAGTGTTTGTATATTTATATTTATAGTTTTATTTGTATGTTTTCTTTTTATTTGATTTTGTTGTTATTTATTGTTATTTATGTAGCAAAGTAGATATTTGATTATCACTAGCTTCTTTCTAGGCATAATTTACAGCTTTTGTAGCACGATTTTGACTATTTCTCATTTAATTTTGGTGATAATATTATTTTCTTTCTGGATGTATATGTATTTAGATAGCGCTAAGTTTTTGTATTTTTCTGTGTTGAGGGATATTTTGCGGTTATTTTATCTTTCTTTGAAGGATATTTCTGTTGCGCCTATGTAAATCTTTTCATTTCGGTTGGTGTTATTTGTCGCGATAGTTTTGAATATTATATTGTTGATTAGACATTTCATATTTCATATTAAGTGGACAGTTATATTTGCTTCGTATTGTGTAGTTGGTTTGTGCTCTTGTTATTCGTTTTATTGAGTATTTTCTTGTTATGTTTTGTTATTACTTTCTCCGTGTTTTTCATGTAACAGTAGCTGATTTTCACTGTTTTTGTTGGTGATTTTTTCATAGTTTGGGGAAGTTTTTTTTTATTTACACATCACTCAATAAGTCCCGGGCCTGACATATAGATGGCGCCACTAATAAAAAATTCATATGATTTTTATGAAGTGCTAACCTTCAAATGGCACGTGCAAAATTTGGGCCTAATTGGACTATTAATTTACAAATTACAATTATTTAAGTGAAGCTACCGTTGAAAATTTTCAAAACAATGGAAAAATCTGAATTGATAGTGTTGATAAAGCATTGCTTTCTGATGGGAAAGATACTGTTTAATCTAAGTGATAGCTTGATAAGTATTATTCGGACTCTGTTATTTCATCAGAAACAACGGTTAAGATGTAGTATCCTGACTTTAAACGCGATCGTACAGACACAAATGTTGCTGAAAGCTAAGGTCTTTCAAAATCGGCAGTTGTCCCGGAAAACACCAAACAAGTCACAAACTCGTTTTGACCGATCGTGAATTGAAGTAGCGTGAGATAGCAGCGGAGTTGAATATATCATAAGGCAGTTTATTCACCATTTTGCATGAACACTTGTCAATGAGAAAGCTGTATTTAAAATGGATACCGCGTTTGCTCACAATCGATAAAAAAACAACGCGTCGACGATTCAGAGCATTGTTTGCAACTGTTTCAACGTAACAAGAAGTCTTTACGTAAATATTTGACAAAGTATGAAACATGAATCCACCACGTCACTCTGGAGTCAAAACGGCAGTCAGCTGAGTGGACAGCAGCAGGTGAAAGCCGTCCAAAGAGACTAAAGACGCAAACATTAACCTTCAGCAAGATAACGCACCGTGTCACAAGTCAATTGGAACGATGGCAAAACTACATGAATTACACTTGGAATTGCTTTTGCATCCACCCAATTCTCCAGATCTGGCACTCAGCGTCTGCTGTTAGTTTACAAACATCAAAAGAATGATCATGAGAAAGAGATTTGACTCCGATGAAGAAGTGATATCGGAAACAGCCGTATTTTGAATCCAAAGACAAATCGTTCTTCAAAAATGCATCGAATAGTGACAGAAGCGTTGGAATCAGTGTATCACCCTAGAAGGAGACTATGTTGATGAATAAAGCCGAATTTTACCTAAATAAAAAATAAAATTTTTAATATTAATTAGGATCGGGTTTTTGGAATTTACCTTCCTGCTTTTTTTTCACTTGGATTAAAGTATCTGATTTAAAATATATATATATATATATATATATATATATATATATATATATATATATATACATATTGCAATTTTAATATAATTATTACACTGTGTGGGAGGCAGGTTTTATTGAAAATGACAGACAAGGGGTCTTATGATAAAGTTTTTAATGTAACTTTTTGTGTTGTAATGATTTTTTTCTTTTCATAACTCAAATTATATAAAAATTGTCTAAATGTCTTATTTTTCTGAGCGCCTTCGGTTATACTTTTAATCATTATCAAAGGGGAATTTTGTTTTATGTGTAACTGAATATGTGTTAACTTTATATCTATTGATTCGTGTGTATGTTATATTCCGAACACGGTGAGCACATTCTTGTTGGGAGTGTATTTGATATTATTAAGTGTAGAGTTTCTTGTTTTTATTAGTAATGCCTCCATTATTTTCAATCTTTTTTTCCATAGGCAGGATGCTATTATGTGTGTATTGTCAACAAATATGACACGGATAGGGCCTCGTAGAACACCGTGTGGGATTAAATGAGATAAGATTGAGCAGTGGGCTGAAAGTTACAGTGACAATCTTCTCGTAAAATTTGTGGTAGTATAGCCGTTGTAGTTGTCTACAAATTTTTATTTTTCAAGACTGTTAAATATCACACACAAATATATATATATATATATATATATATATATATATATATATATATATATATATCCAAATGAATAGAAAATGAAGAAAATAATTGCAACGTTCAAAACATTCATTTAAAACAGTGTTCAATATAAAAATAGAGCAATGAATATTTGTTATTAATTATACTTTAGAACATGTACAAAGTACAAACTGCTACAAAATTGTACATTTCGTTTCGACATTCGTTATTAACTACCTGATGAGACATTATTCTTTCAATGTCGAAACAAAATGTAAAATTTTATATTAGATTGTGCTTTGTACATGTTCTAAAGTATATATATATATATATATATATATATATATATATATATATATATATATATAATCTGACAAGATGATAGAATAAGTAAAAAACAGGGAGGAAATGTTTCCTTAATCTAACATGTTTCACTTTATTAAGCCTCTTCCTAGATTTTTACAAGACACGAACTTATAATTTTTGGGGAAATTAAAAAATAATCAAAGAGACAGTATATTAGAATGTTAATTGGTCTTGATTCTATTGGCCAAATTCATCTCACGTATAATAAAGCAATAAATGTTTATCTTAAATGTAAGTGTATGTATGTGTAGGAACGCTTTTCTCTTTGCATGTATGTATACGTAATATTGCGCGTGTCGATTGTATTAAAACGATGCTATACAACAAGATGATCATGTTTGAAGATTCAGCCTTATAACTGTAGCATACATATGAAAAAAAATGTTTACCATTCGTTTGTTCATAAAAAATCTATCTGCTGTCACGGTCGAATGGTAGATTTCTTCTTTTCGTGTTATTATTTTCTTCTTTCGCGCGGCTTTTCGTTTTTAACCAGATTATCTTGCATTATGAATGTTTTCCAGGTTGTGTTACAACTGAAAGATCACCTTTCACCTTTCACAGAATATATGCGCCATGTAATGCTAATTTCTGAAGCGTTGGGATGTTGGGCTTTATTTTGATTTTCTCAAGTTTCCTAAGTTTGTCATTTTCTTTGACATTCCCTTTATGGTCAACAGTAATAGGCTCATTTTTCAAAGACGACCATGTCTTCTTTAGTGATCTAAAGGATTCTGTCTGTTTCGATGTCGAAATCTAGCAAGTTCCCTACTTGTTTGTTTTTTATTACATTCACAGGCTTATTTCCGGTGATGTCATTTCTCATTGTCTTCAAGCTCATTGTTCCTACAATGGAAGATATCGGCATTTATCATGGCGACTCATATTATTTCTGTGCAAGCATTTCTTAAGTGTTAATGACGTAATGACGCAGATATTTTATTTCTTCTATTATTATTATTATTAGTAGTAGTAGTAGTAGCAGTTGTACTACCGTAAAAAAATGTTAGGAATATCTACGTACAGATTAGTATATCTACTGAAAATCAGAATATTAAATTGTCCGTTCCCGATACTTCTATCTGCGAACAAAGGATTGTATATGTGTTGCAATATATATATATATATATATATATATATATATATATTGCAACATATATATATATATTAATGCAGGTTTCATTGAATAATATAGACAAGTTTTGTCTATTAATTTTGTGTAGGATCTGTTCATACCGTCTGATATACACACAATTTAAATATATATATATATATATATATATATATATATATATATATTCAATAATGAATTAAGTTCTCCCGTTGACTGGCGTGTGTATACAGTGCATATATATTATACCGTAAAATTTCCCCTCACTCATTCCATGCGCTTATAGCTTAGAGAATAGGGACATCGAATCGGTTGAGTTTCTATTCCGACTGGAAGCAGTGCATGTCTAGCCACACTGATGAGCTGTGATACAGCGAAACAGACTCATTTTTTTTAATCATATCACCCCAAGCAAGGCGGTAACGCCACTGATGTGCAGGGGGCTACATAAGAGTGAGAAGATTAGAAAAGAGAAAACCGGAAACCACATCCTAAACAGGAAACAAGGGATGAGCCTCTTCACCTGTTCAATAGACGTGGGTGGAGTGTGAACCGGGCGATAGGTTAGTCTATCTACTCCAATTGAGTCTATCTACTCCAATTATGATTAATATATATATATATATATACCTCATAATACATTTCGTCTTGGTATTTTCCTCAACCCCTTCTCTGCCATCCATTTGCTCAAGTATATCGCGCACTTTTTTTGTGTCTCTTTCTCTCTGTCTCTCCTGTGATTATCCGATTCTTCCTCATTATGCGTCCCAGAAACTTAGGCGATTTCTTATGTCCATGGTATCCTCAGCATCCTTCTGTAGAACTACATTTCTGTTGCTTCAAGTCGTAACTTCGTTGATCCTAGAAAAACCAATGTTTCAACGTGATGTGACCGTAAGGAATACAGTGAAAACGAGTATGAGTCATGATCGATCCAATATCTTTTGCATAGTTCTATATACCTGTCTTATCCTACTCTAACGTGAATGATTTTGTATTGATTTTGAGTCAGCTTACTACATTCGGTTAGAGCAACTTATATTTTTCTTTTTTCTCTACCTTGTCTTCCTTCGCCTCATAATTTTTCTGATTATTATTATTATTATCACTGTGATATCTTGCCAGAGAGTAATTTTAAGTGTCTAATTACTAATTCTCTTTCGGGGTCTATGAGTCGGTGAGTTATCTATGCATATTTGGGATGTGCTGTTTAGATGGAAAAGGTTTGCAGATATGTACAATTTCATAGGAAGTAATCTTTTGTAGCTCTAAGGTGCTGTTGCGTCCAGGGATTTTACTCGCATGATTTTTTTTTATCATGACCGGTGCCTCGTCACAAAAAGCATAATCAGAGTTTTAAATATTGGAATTCTGTAGACAAGTCATATCACTTAAATGGCTTTTTTATCTTTTATAATTTTGTCTTGTTTATTTGTATTTTATTTTCATTGTTATGCAATCGAGCCAAAGGAGTAATTTTAAGTGATTAATTATCAAGTACCCTAAGGGGTCTATGAGTAAAAAGGGTACCATAGGTGAGTAATCTACGTATAGAGGAAGGGGATTTTGCTGATAATATGTCAGTCAGTCAGTTAATTGCCATACGCGGTACATCCTTGGCGATCGTGTCTATTTCGAGACATGACTAAGCAGAAGATCTTTGCGAAGTGGGCTGCTATTGCTTTCTGCTGTAAACCACTTGCCAACCAAAGGCTACAGAGCGTAGTCTGTCCTGCTATTCAACCCATAGCTGAAGGGAGAAGAGATGGATTAATACCATAAAGGCATTTGTACCGTTACTGCGAAGAAGGTTGGGTCACTATATCGATCCAGGATGTTTTTTTCCGCCTGAATCCATCCTGCATATATACAAGTCAACCATCTGTCCATGCATGGAGTACCGCTGCCATTTATGGTCAGGCGCCCCTGCCGTTCTCCTCAGTGTTCTCGACAGGCTCCAAAGGAGAGTCTGTAATGTGATAGGTACTAATCTGGCGGCTCGTCTGCAGCCACTTCCCCACCATCGAAATGTGGCCTCCCTTTGTCTGTTCTATAAATACTTTCATGGCTTCTGCTCGGACGAACTTAAGTCACTGGTGCCTCCTCAACAGGTGTTTACTCGTGCAACCAGACTGGCAACTGGGTCCCACTCATTCACTGTCAGGTTAGCCAAATGCAGACGACAATTCTACTCCTGCAGCTTCTTCTCTCGCAATTCCCGCCTGTGGAACTCTCTCCAATATTCTTGCTTTCCTGACGGCTACAACCTCCAGAAATTTAAATGCAATGTCAATACTCATTTATTAACCACTGGATTCTAGCTCCCTCCCACACCCGTATATCCTTCCCTTTCTCTCCACCTATGTATCTGTCATCGCACCTGCATTCTCAGCTTTCTATTGCTCCTTTCTAACTAGTTTGTACTCCTCACTCTTTTCTAATTAATCTGTTTACAGTTATGCAGCCCTCAACTCATCAGTGGCATTTCTGCCTTGCTCGGGGTGAAATGATTAAAAAATGAATGAAACAAATTGGACTTGAATTCGAACTCTGCTCTTAGACTTATTAATCCGAGCCTATATCCGTTATACCACATGGACAGTTCTCTCAAAATAATCTTTTTTGGCTCTGAGATGCAAGAATTTCACTCACATTATTATTATTAGTAGTAGTAGTAATAATAGTAGTAGTAGTAATAGTAATGGTATTTTTCTATTTCTATTCTGTCTTTTTATTATTTGCCGAAAGCAAGGTTCATAACCAGGTAGAAATATAAATGATAAGGTCTTCAGTGTCTTCAAAAAAATAATCATTAAAATAATGAGCTTTAACAATGTAATTCCGCTTTTAATTTCAAGGTTATTATATTTGGAAAGAAAACCAATTAAAGAAGAATGACAGATAAATATGTGGGAAATTTTAGATGTAAGTGTTTTCTTCTATTTTTTTTTTTCATTCAGAATTAAATTCTGTAGAACCAGGTCTATTTTAACCATTTTAACCGCTAACTTCGTTACTGAATCAAAAGAGAAATATTAAAAAACATAATTTCTATAGCTTTCGCATGATTAATGTCAAAAAGAATGAAATTCTTTAGTTATTATGAAAGACTATAAGAACAGACAGTTTATTTTTATTGTATGTTTGCGTTTTCATCTTTTGGAATATGTTATCAACACACACACACACACACACACACACACACACACACACAAACAGATATATATATATATATATATATATATATATATATATGAAATGAATTGTTTGAACATTATTTTTTATCGATACTCGTATTTAAGTAGATATTCTGTTTCTAATGAAACAGTATTATAATTTTATTTCTACCGGCCTGATTATTTACGATAAATTTTTATTACGAAAATGTATACCATAAAAATGTATCGTAAATAATCAGGCCGGTAGAAATAAATATATAATACTGTTTGATTAAAAACAGAATATCTACTTAAATACGAGTATCGATAAAAAATAATGTTCAAACAATTCATTTCAAGTTGTCGGTTGCTTATAACCAAATTTCGTTAAAATTCGTTGATTTCCGTAATATATATATATATATATAATTACTTAGTTTTTGGTCATATTAAAATTAGACCAGTGGACATTTGTATTAAAAAGTGTTCAATACAATTATGTTGTAGAACTTTTTAATATTTTACATTTGTAAACGAGTTATTACGTGACCTAGGTTTCTACCATGTGGTGTCTTCAGGCGATTTGCAATAACTGATTTTACATTTACGGTTGTTTTTTTAAGAACGCTCACGGAACGGTTTTTTTTTTACGGGGAGAACACTCACGTAACGGAGAATTTTTGAACGCGGAATTTTTAAAACTACAAGAAATTATAACTTTTTCATCCATGGTTGTATGAACCTAATAAGTATTTTTTACTATGGTTACACTGACTCAAAATTTCTGTTCTTTCATTCATTAGTTAATTTTTGTTTGGGAATAATATAATCACTAACTTTTGTTCCTGGCAGTCAACATATCTTGTCACCGTTGTAAGGCTTGGCTGTTTTTACTATACTCTACGTTATGTCTGGGTCTTTTACATATTTTGATTTCAATTTCCACCAGTGTCTAGCTAATTTGGGACAGTCTTTTAAGTTTTCTATTTTGAACGGAGATTTGGGATTGAACCACATGGTCTTAAAGGTATATATATATATATATATATATATATATATATATATATATATATATTATCCTACATCTATGGCACGACTCGGAGTTCTATGCGTTATGCAATCCTCCGCTTCCACATATGTACATACAGTTACATCTGTCCTTCGACTTATATATATCCGTAGGCACACAGCCGTCCATGCTCACAACCCACTTATATATTCTATGAAGATCGGATCCCTATGCGTATAAAGAATAGCATATACTCAGATATATCTTAGATATACTCAGAAAATACGCATACTTACACGCGTGCGCACATGTATACGTGTGTTTACGTATACGTTTGTGTACATAATGCTTTTGTTAAACTCAGAATTTAGAACTCTTAATAAAAATAAAGTGAATCTAATAGCCGACTAATAATGCTAATCTTTATTTTAATCAAATATCAGTTTTAAAGCCGCTAACAAATTAATTTTATTGCCTGTTCTTTTATTCTTCAGATTAGAAATTGCTTTGTTTTGATTAGTCTGTTCTGTCTATATAACAATGCCTCTCTGATTAAGGGCGTTTGGCTAGTCTTGAACTTTTAAAACCCTCCAACTTGAATTGGAATTCATTACTTAATAAGACATAGTGTCGAAACGAAATGGCTACTTTTGTAGTGATATTATAAATTTATTATTTTATAAATTTCTAAATATATATATATATATATATATATATATATATATATATATAGTCATCCTCAGAGAGATCTGTTTTGCTGTATCACAGCTCAACAGTACGGTTAGACATCCGATTGCTTTCTGCCCAAGATTGAAACCGGACCGCATTGGCGTCAGTCGCCGATTCTACCTGTGAGCTATGAGCGCTCAGTGGAAGGAGGTTGACTTTTAGCGTGTGATATACCATGTATTCATGAGCCATTAGTGAGAGTGTTCTGATTCATTACTGAATAAACGATGCGTAGATGCTAGAGTAGCTACTGTTTTTTCAAAGTCTACCATTCTTCCAGAGTGCTAATGTTAAAACTTTTCATCTACCTAATGGCTTACCATTATGTAGGAGGAATTTGTGAGAGGTACATCTGCTGTAATCTGTATTAATTATCTTCGAAAATTAAAAAATTATCCTGAAGCAAATGTTTTGTAGATTATTGTATAATAGAAACACATTGAAAATCACGAGGAAAGGGATTTCATTGCTTATAATTTAATACAAGTGTTACACAAGAAATACATTTATATGGATAATATAATTTCTTTCTTAAGGTTCTGTCTTTAAAATATACCCCATGAAATTGCCACGGATGTTGTTGTCGTGGCTGATTCAGTAGAAGATTCAAAGATGGTATTATTATCAATTCTTGAACATTCTGTATTTGAATTTTGAACAGCTTAAGCCTTTTGCCTTGAAAAATGAGCAGTTTTCCAAATTGTAACCATATATTTCTTTAATTTCATTTTTGTCCGATATTTTTTATATTTTTCTGATCAGTGATGCGCTTGTTTTAACATTCGATCAAAATATTTTAGCATGTTTATTTGATCTTTGGAAAAATTAATTTTATTTCTGGAATTCAATAACATTTTTTATTCTTTTCAAATATTACCTAATAGCAAAATCAAAAATTAAAAAGTGAAACGTTATACAGAAAAGAATCATTCAATAATAATTATTTTCATCATCATCATCATCATCATCATCGCTAGTAGTAATAGTAGGGATGATTGGTGGTGGTGGTGGTGGTGGATGGTGATTGTGAGTGGCATCCGATGGAGCTGTATTTGTACTTGCAATAATAATCATAATAATAACTGCTTGTCAGCTGCATGACCTTTTTCAGTTAGGAATGCCCTTTGGGGGGTCGATGCACTCTACGTCATGAGTGGGAGGAGTAGGGGAATGTCATCTCTGTAATTTTACAGCTTTATTTGTTTTAACTTTGAAGGATGAAATCTCATATGCTTCTACAGAAACAATATTTTGTTTCATGCCTTCTGGAGTTTTTTTTTAGTAGTAGTGTTCACCTTGTACAAGGTCCTAGGGCTATTCGTGGTAGTGGGGTTCCAGAGTAAGAGGTTTTGCGGTTATGTGGGAAAGATTAACTCTGGACTTAAACAAATTCAGATTGAATTGATCGGTAAAGCAACCTCTTAGGAGTGGGTTCGTGGGAAGAGGCTGCTTGAGTGGAACTTACATTTCGCTATGGGTATATGAAAATAATGTTGATGGTTCGTTACAATGTGCGTAAAATGACGGTTCATGGTCATGAATTTTGAACTGGTAGAAATAAAAAGTGTAGTTCATCTGGACATTTTCCATGGAAATAGCGATATAGCAGCGAGACGCTTGTGACGTCCCGTCTGTGAGAAAGAGGTTGCAGAGTGGAATATAATTCATTTCCTACAATGATGTGGAGACACATACGGAGTCTATCGAAACTGGAGACTGAAAACAGGCAGCTGCCGCCCATATATGGGTGCAGCACTTTATTTTCATCCTAATATGGCTTTTGTAAAGTGAATTCAAAGCATTTGCATTCACTTACGCGCAAATACATATGGGAAATGTATTAATCCGGCTCTTACCCCCAGCTATGGATCAAATAACAGAACAGATTAGGTTCTACAGCCTCGGTTGGCAACCAGTTTACCGCAGAAAGTAAAGGCAATCTATTGCGGGAAAATCTTCTGCCAGTCAGTCAGCGATGAAAAAAATATTAATCAGTCTCTTCTCCCTCCAGGTTAGTGTAGTAGTTAACTTCTAAAATTTGACTGTTGAAGTCATACGTCAAAATGAATAGGAGAACACACACACACACACACACACACACACACACACACACACATATATATATATATATATATATATAATGTACATTTGGGTAGTAACCATTCCTTTAAACAATTTTTTGTTGACTATGACAGAAAAGGAACATTTAATTCATTTTTATTTAGTTTTTCCAACATTTTTACATTTTCTTGTTTGGTGGAAGTAAGGACAGATTAGGTTCTACAGCCTTATTTGGCAAACAGTCTACCGCATAAGGTAATGGCAACCTACTGCGGGAAAATTTTCTGTCCAGTCTATTGTGTCTCTTTCAAGACATGATCTCCCGAGCGCCCGAGCACGTATGACACTTAACTGAAAGGAAGAGGATAGCAGGATGTGTATGGTAATTAATACAGGGAACCGACCATTTTTCCCAGTACTAGTTCCACTTGAGGTCTGGGTTCCAATATGCGCTCAGGTCATGGGGCCTCCCTGAGGGAAGATCTGTTCATCACTGTTGATGAAAGATTGATTCAGATTGTTAATATTTACATGCACATGTCCTACAGTAAATATGCTGTTTAGTACCACAGATTTGTTTTTCTGATGTCTGGCCTTTACCTTTACTTGGGGACAACCTCAAAATTAAACCACATCTGGTTGGGTGCTTCTGCTATAAATCTCGTGGTGCTCTCGACAAAATTCAAAGAAGGATCTGCAATGTAATCGGTTCTGACTTGGCATCTCGACTTCAGTCACTTTTTCACCTACTGATGTGTCTTTCCTCCGTCTCTTCTACAAATATTTTCATGATAACTGCTCTGACGACCATTTTTCCTGGAGCCCGACTACGTGAATTTAAATATGCTACTAGATTGGCATCTAGGTCCCACTTTTTATCATTGAAACAGTTAAATTAACAATCAGTTCTACACCAACAGTTCATTTTCTCGCATTTCCCACCTATGGAACTCTCTTCAGTTTACTTGCTTCCCTGATAGCTACGATGTCCAAACAATTAAATTCAACATCAATTGCCATCTTCTATTTTCTTGAATTCTGTACATTTTTTATCCTTTCTTCAGTTCCCTCTGTACCCAGTCTTTTCTCTCCCCTGATAGCTACAACCTCCAAAAATTTAAATGCAACGTCAATTATCATTTTCTAGTTTCTTGAATTCCGTTTATCTTTTATCCTTTTTTCAATATCCGCTGTACCCATTTTTTTTTCTCACTGAATCTCCCTGCGCACTAGTGGCGGTCCCAACCTACTTGGAGTAAAATGATTAAAAAACAAGATCAATTGTACTCTGCATCACTTTGTTGGTGTGGTGTTCTCTTACTACTACTAACAATAATAATAATAATGATAATAGTAATAATAGTAATAATAAATGAAAATTAAAGGAAAAAAGGAGAATTTAGAAGAAAAGAGGGGAAATAGATGATAATGAAAGAAAGGAAAGAAATAAAACCTGAAAAGAAAATAAAAGCATGAAAGAAAGAACACTGAATGAAAAGAAAAATGAAAACAAGTCGATTTTAATTTTAAAAACAACTCAAATAACAAAACAAAAAGTAATAGCTCAAGTAGGAGAGGAAATATCTAAACTTATTTATGAATGGAACTTTGTCTGTGTGTGTATGTGTGTGTGTGTCTCTGTGTGTGTCCGTCACCTATAGACTCCGAAACGGCTGAACCGATTTTCTTGATAATTTACAGTTGTACTATAAGCGTCTGCGAGTGTTCTTAGCTAGATTTTGTGTCGAGGTACCCCCGATAAATATCGAAAATCGATAATCGAAAAAATCGGGTTATAGAAGGAATGATCCGATTTTAATCAAATTTGATACATTCATAGACAAAGACATAAGAAACGATATTCAGAAGTTTCACGGTTGCAGTTCTTACAATAGTGCAGAAAATTGATAATATATATATAAAAGCTTTCATGACACCCAAGCAACGCGGGCTATACTGCTAGTATCTAATATTGAAGAGTTTAATTTCTGTTTGTTTCTCTGTTTGTAACAATAATTTTTTCCTTTTTCTAATAATAATTTCGGCTGATAACATTAATACACTCGGGAATAATTAACGATGGTCGCCAGTTTTTAAAAGTAAAAACTTTGAACATTTTCTTCATATATTAGATTTAATTGACAACGAATACACTGACGTGACACATTCCTTAAAAGTTGCCATCTTAGTTATCTTCATATTTTTTTTATAATTATTTCACCCCAAGTTCATGTTTTCTCTGTTTTTGTTCACGTACTCTTGCAGAAAGTAATGGCAATCTACTGTGGGAAAATCTTCTACCCAGTCAGTCATGTCTCTTTCGAGACATGATCGTTCAAGCGTGTCTCACGTATGGCACTTAACTGACTGACTGACGCTCGATTATTCGGCTGTGCGTTGTGGTGCAATGGATAATGACTCGGAATGAGAAATCGAAGAGCCAAGTTCGAATTCCAGTTGAATTCGATTCACTTCGGTGCAAATACCCTTGGGAAAGGTGTTAATCCATCTCTTCTCTCTCCGACTATGGGTTAAATAGCAGGGTAGATTGGGTTATGTAGCTTTACAACTGGCAATCAGTCTACTGCAGAAAGATATTGCAACCTTGTGCAGAACGAGAAAACTTACCTTCCCCAAAGTGAATTTGCTTTGCAAGTCAGGTTTTGTTGAAAGATCGTGACCACCATTAAAAGTGGTCTCGCTTGCAGATGTACAATGAAAAAAAAAAAAAAGAATTCGAACCAGTTTGAATTTATAAATTAGAAGTCCCGCGCGAACAATAATTGAGTCTCGTATGCAAATATTAGTTTCCCCCGACGCAGGCGTAAGAGCGAGTCTGTGAGGTAGACGGGATAAAACGAAAAAAACTTTGGTTGGCGTGACGTCGGACGAACGAGCGAGACAACGGGAGAAGACGGAAGAGGTCTAAACTTAAAAGCAAGTACTTCATTTGATTTCAGTCATTGCAAATGACTGGCGATACAAATTCACTACAAACCTACTGTGGAAAATTTTCTGCCTCGTCAGTCATGTCTCGGAAGAGACATAATTTCCCAAGTCTGTATAACGTACAGTACTTAACTGACTGATCTGAAATAAAAGAATTGAATAACATGACAGATTGTGTTCTATATCCTTGGCTGGCAACCAGTCTACTACAGAAATAAAAGTCAACATACTTCGGAAAAAACTTCTACCTAGTCATTTATAGATCGAAAGAGACATGATCGCCCAAGCTTGTCTCAGGTATGGCACTTAATTGACTGATCTGGAATAAAAGAATTGAATAACAGATTGGGTTCTATAGCCTTGGTTGTCAAGCAGTCTACCGCAGAAAGAATTGGAAACCTACTGGATGAATATCTTTTGCTTAGTCAGGCATTAATCGAAAAAGACATGATCACTCAAGTGTGTATCACATATGGAACTTAACTGGCTGAATTGAATAGCAGGACATATTGCGGTTTTATAGCCTTGGTTGGCAATCTGTCTACTGCATAAAAAATGGTAATCTACTGCGGGGAAATTTTTTGCTTAGTCAGTTTGAAAAGGCCAAGAATAACAGAATAGGTTAGCTTACTTTAGGAAGGTTAATAAGGGAACTGACAGAATCATATTAACTATTAAGTTTTAACTTAGCATAAGTTGATATAAATCCTATTAGAACAGGATTGACTGGAGATTTAAAATTGGGTTATCACATAGGGATTTTTCTTGTGCAAAAGAATAGGCCAGTTTCTAATAAGTAAATTAGTTGGATACAAAAGCGAACAGCTTACATTTTTAGACAGATGAATTCAAAACTAAACAGTTGGACCAAAAGCTAAGATCTAAATCTTTTGGTGGACTTCTTCATGAGCCGTGTCTCTTCAGGACACAGGCGATCATGGACTTTCACTAGGCTCTGTCTCTTGTCGCTCTCAAAATCCTTTTTCTTGGTATCTCTCCTAACCCACGCTCAGCCATGCATTTGCCCAGGCCTATCAAATAGGTCTCGCGCTCCTTTCTCCTGTCTCTATTTCCCTCTATACGTCCTATGAGTATTAAATTTTTCAAACCATCCTTCCTCATTATATCTTCCAGAAATCTAATCTGACTCTTCCTTATGTTAAGTATGATTTTTCTCCTCGTTTCCATCCAATCCAATACATCGTCGTTAGTCAAGTGCTCAGTCCATAGTATTCTCAGCATATGATCTGTAAAACTATATTTCTGCTGCCTGAAGCCTCGCCTTCATCCTTGAGAAGATCGTCCAACATCCACTGCCATACAGAAGAACAGATATCAAATATCATCGTCATTATTATTAAGATTGTTTTTGTTTTTATTATTTTCTTAGATTTATGTTGTAAACACATTTCCTTCCTAGTCCCTACCAAAAGCCCAAGATCAGAAATGACTTCATGACATTTTCCACTGTTAATTAAAAAATAAAATAAAACACGCACAATTAAATAAATAAATCTCTTTGTAATGTGTGAGCTGTACTGGTGAGTATTTTTTTTTGTTATTTTTTGTATTTCTTTAAGACCTGGGCTACCAGGTATTGCTTCAATGGAACCTTTTCCAATGCTCCAACTACAACTGACATTACTCATGTCCTCATCTGCCACGTTTTGGATATTTCCATTTCGAGATCTTTATATTTTGATAGTTTTTGTGAAGGTCTTCTTTACAGTCTGCATGGACTGCTATATCAATAAGAAAGTAGATTCAGTTCTTGTGGTCATTGATGATAATGTCTGAGCAATTAATTTTCATTGTTCTGTGTGCATTGTAGAATTCCATAAAACTTGTTTCATGTCCGATTCTCTGTAACCGTGCCTGGCTGATGTTCATACCAGCTACTTGCAGTTTCCTTTCTGTAAATGTTTCGTATTTACTAGTGCATATATTGACCCCACTCTATCATGCTGAGGGTGCAAAATCCGGGAAACCTGATACAAGATGGACACTTATTTCTGAATGTTTATCACAGAATCTGCATTTTGAGTCAGTATAATTTTTCAGTTTTATGCTTAATAATTTCTGTTTCGACATTTAACTCTGCACTACGTAACGACTAATGGGTGCGTGGTTTGTCTACATTAGTTTGTCTGGTACGGGCAACGTATTTACCATGAGATACGGGCAGGGTATTTACCATGAAGAGTATTATCTGACCATCTTTTTTTTTAATCTGGTCCATTAGATCTGTTTTTGCTTTCTTTTAGGTTCTTTGCTGCTGCTGCTGCTGTTGCTGCTGCTGCCGTAGGTATATTTCGATTCATTTGCTCTTCTTCACCCACTTGTAATTCTATTTTAAATTTGTTTGCTTCCTTTATCTTTATGTTCTTTGACTCATATCATGATATTGTTTTCTGTTGTTTCCAGATATCTTTGGAGGCTGATTGTTTTGGTTTTCTAAGACAGTTCTAGATTAAGTAATCCTCTTCCTCCTTCGAATCAGAACATATACAGATGGTCAACATCGGCCTTGCGATAGAAAGTGGGAAGCTTTTTTGTTTTGACAGCAATTTGCTTAATGTCAACTCTGATCCAATTAAGGAAGTTGAAATTGTATTGCACCACAAAGACAGTTAATCGCTGATTATTATTATTATGTCATTTTTCATTATAAATCGATTTCTGCTATGGTCTGCAGGAAAACCTAAGGCAAGTGCTGGTGTATTGTTATGGCTCCATTTCATGTTTTTTCATATCTTTCTACCATCCCTAGCGTTACATAGACAAAGTTCTCCTTAGTGTGTGGGATGTACTTAAGACAATTTTGTGTATATCTCTTAAGCTGGGGTTTCCGGGGATTTTTTCAATATGTTTTTTGTTTCATTTTTATCATTCCAAGTGCACTCACTATCACTGGTATGATGCTTGTTTTCAATTTCAACATTTTTTTCTATTTCAATTTCCAGGTCTTTATATTTTGACAGTTTTTCAAATTCCTTGGTTGTTATGTTACAATCCGCTGGACAAGCCATATCAATTAATAGACAAGTTTTCTCTTTCTGGTTTTTAACGATAATGTCTGGCCTGTTTCCTTCAATTTTTCTGTCTGTGTAGATGGTGTAATCCCATAGAATGGTTACATCTTCTATTTCTGTAACCGGTGGTGGGTGATGTTCATACCATTGTTTGTTTACAGATTTTCCATAATGTTTGCACATTGTCCAATGTAAATATTGCCCAACTCTATCGTGGTGATTTTTATATTCATTTGGGGCAAGCACAGAACAGCCTGAGATTAGGTGGTCTATTGTTTCTTGGTGTTTATCACAGAACCTGCATTTTGGATCCATATTATTATGCATAATATTTGCCTGAAAGTTTCTAGTGAAAAGACTTTAGTCTTGTGCTGCAAGAATAAAGCCTTCAGTTTCAGACTTTAATCCAGATGCACGTAACCATCGATGAGTATTAACTTTGTCAACATTGGATTTATTGGCACGTTCTGGACATTGGCCATGCAGAGGTTTGTCTTGCCAGCGCTGTTTCAACTGTTCAAGAGCTTTATCTTTGGCTTTCATTTTCATACTTTTTGCCGCAATAGTTGGTTCTTGGCTTCTGTTTTGCTCTTCTACAGAATCTACTAACTGTAAATATTGTTTGTATTTACTGCCTTCTTTTATTATTGAATATTTTTTCTTTCTTTCTTCATGTTGCCTTACTAATTGTATCATCCAATCCTTTGTTGTTTCTATGTATGTTAGTAAGCCAGTAGTTGTTGTCTTGTATGACAATTCCAGCTGAATAAGACCTCTTCCACCTTCTTTACGGGGTATGTATAGACGGTCTACATTATTATTATTATTATTATTATTATTATTAT